>CATIWR010214368.1:0-46073 GCA_949677035.1 Omphalea diandra
TATATATATGTATATATATATATATATGTGACAGGAATGAAAATTTATTTTTTTATATTTTCTTTATTTCAACTATTTTTTTCATCCTTCTACCCCCTCTTTCTCATCTCTCTTTATTGTTTGAATTTTATCCTCCCAAGCCAAACTTAAGCATTAAGATCAAAGTACCTTACTTCATGGGTGATCTTTTCTAAATGACTGGCTTCGTCATAATCAAATATAAAGTACTTCTTGTGCCATCAGTAGTGCGAAGAATATAAAGAAGAATATAAAAGGTGCAAACTTGCTCATTTCAAGTTATTTTCCTAGACTTGGTGGCACTATCTTTGCACAACACCACCAACTTCATCAATAGTCCTCACTAATCAGGCTTTGTTTCACACCTAAAAATAGCTCATCTGCTGATTCTTCAACGTCAGTTGGTTCAGACCACCACTTAATTTGACCCAAGCTTCACTCTGATCATGAATAGATCACCCAGGTTCAAGTCTAAAAACAGTGACAATTGCCCTATGAACACTCATAGCATTTGATAGGATGCATGAAAAGTTATTTCCATCAGGAATAAGAAATAAATTTGGGGATCATATACTCTCCTAGAGCAAAGAAAATGTTGGCACCTGTACATGTTGGAATTTCAAAAGCTTGTTGGTTCACATAATGTAACCTTGAAAAAAACACAATAAATGATCACCGAGTATCTTGGAGAGCTCGGTTATGGAAAAATCAAGTTACCATCTTATGGTTTGATCCAATTTCCCACCTTAACTATTTGAATCTATAGGGTGAATTGCAAATGCATATGAATTGGGAAGAAATCAAGCAAATCAATTTGAACTGATAACTTCAGTCAAGTAAGGACTAAATCGCTAATAAGTTCAAACTCAAATTTTAACTTCAATTTCACAATGAAAAGAGCTCATAAAACTACTAACATACCAAAACAACAACAAAAATAAAAATAAAAAACTAAAAGACTTGCTCTGCAGGCATTTGAATCTTCTACTCTTATTCCAATGTTTTCCCACTAAAAGTGGAGTTATGACGCACTTGAGTTTTTTTTGAAAAAATTTCTGCCTGCCCCCTTTCCCCTCTCCATCCTGTCTTTCAGAATTTATTCTCTATTAAGTGTTCACTTCTGTTTTCATGTTTTCATGCTTTAGACCCATATGTTGTGTGACTTAAATTTAAGCCACTATTCCTTCATATTTATTTTATTGCTTGATCAAGATTTACAGGCAGCACCTTTCTTATGGACCATATGATCAGTCCATTTATATCAAAATATGTCATATTTTGATGCATTTTGTTTGTTTTATCCTGGATATATTGTTTTTAATTGATTTTCAGAAATTGCACCAAACCTTTCAAATTGATTTGATTCTCTGATTCACAAAATGAGGATTTCAGTTCAAATCTCAATATGTGAACTATGACATATACACACACACAAGTAGTTTAGGCCAACAATAAAGCCTAACATGACTTTATAATATCAAAAGATCAGGCCTCCTATTGAAATGTGAAGAGAAATAAAATAATTGTTAGCGTCAGCATAAAAGGCAAAATTGTATTATGGCCACGCTGATACGAGACAAGCAAGTACCTAGTAACAATAAGCTGCTACATAAACATGTTAATCTCAATACATGGTGAGTAATTTAGGATCTAATGAAAATAAGAAAACTAAGCAAGTACATATGCTCCATTATCATCCTTACTGATGTCCTTTGCCCCAGTCACTCCTAACAGTGTCTTTAAAGTTTTGATTATGAGGCAGGAGTGTCCCAAGCTTTGTTAATGGGTTTTAGGATTTTAAGCCAAGCATTCTCCTGATATGTGTTTATTCTTGGTCTTCAAGGAAAATATTCTATTAGGTCATTGTTACATGAATTTCTAATTCAGAGTTTCTATATCGAAAGAATTTAAATTATTTTAGATTTATTAGTGCAGCATGTTTTCATTTAGGAAGTTTTAGTATTTTATGCTTAGTAGTATGTTTAGCATGTGCAATACACATGACAAACTCATAAAATATGTAAGTTTTAAATTTATAATTTTTTTAACAAAAAAAATTATAGTAAAATAGCTTAAATCACAAATAATATATATTCCTTTACTGAATCATCAGATTTGTTATAAATAATTTTTTAATTTTCAATCTCATTGAATAATTATATTATTTTTATATTTTATTTTAAAGTATAATTATATTTATGATTACAAATTCTAAATAAAAGAAAATAAGTAATTTTTAATAAGATATTATAATTAAACTTATAACAAAGTGAGTAATGATTCCCTTTTGCGCAAGAATTTCCATATTAATAAAGTTAAATTTATGTAAGGATTTCATATTTTTCTTTTTTTTGTTTTTTTGCCAGTTTCTCATTATCTATTTTCATATTCTATATTGTATATAAAGAATTCTATATTTGATCAGGTTAATGAAAGTAAACCTTATTTTTTCAACTAATGAAATAAAAATTCAATTTTTTTCACCGACGAAGTTAAAGGAAATTTGTCATCATCAACTTTTGCTCATGTCCTTTTTGGTTCATACATATATTCCCTACTCATATATATGTACTCTACCATGACCATTGATTGTGATTGATTTTTTTGACATGCAAAAATATGAATATTATAATAATATCCGATTCAAATTCATTTGAAAAACAAATACTATTATAGTTAATTACTTCATTGTCATGTAATGGACATAATACCCGTTATAGGCTATAAATAAATTTTCTACCGTCATATAACGGTCACAGTAAGGCAAAAAACTGCAAAATAACAGTCGTTATTTAAAATCATGCTTATTACCTAATTTTTAAGGGAAATGAAAATGGGGTTCGAGGGGATAATTAATTCTTCTTTGCTTTTTCTTTCCAAATTCATTAAACTTGGTTTATCTAGAGCATGAATGGCTCTAATACATGAAACAAAATATGAAAATGTAAACATCCTTATCTAAATGTGGGACGATGGGGTTAGGCTTCTGTGAATTTTTGAAACCGCTAGGTGAGAATACAATACAATTCTCCAAATTGCATATATAGTGAGACCTCTTTGTAATGATACTCTATATAGAATAACCCGTATGTAATAGAATTATGGTCCGAACTTATGTCAACTATAAATAAAAATAGAACTCCACATTGTAATAAATTATAATTTTTTAGGTTTTGTCTTAAAAAACTTCCCTCAACATAGTAATAATTATCTATATATTGCTAAAATATATAATATGTTATATTAAAGATTTAAGATGAAATAAAATCATAGTTATTAAATACGCAAGGCGCACTAAGGCGACAAGATTTCTTGAAGGCAAGGAACAAGGTGAGCCTGAGTAACAGTATGAGCAAAAATTTTAAAATTGAAAAAAATATTATTAAGATTTAATAATTTACAAATATATATTAACATTATATATTGAATGAATTATCTAATTTATAAAAAAGAAGAAAAAAAATTTCTAACCCTTGTAACAATTTTCGTTAATTGCATTAAGAAAAAGCTTACTTCTAACCCTTATATTAAGATATTTCTTCTATCTAACCCTTGTAATAATTGAAAACTTGTTGACCATGGTAAAACCTTCCTACACCAAAAAAGAAATCCAAGAAAGGTCAAATCACCAGATAAAGCTATAGATAATAATAGAATACTAGAATAGCACCAAATAAAAAAATAACAATAGAAAATCAAGGATTTCATAGTTAAATTTTTCAAATGTATTTTGGTTTTTTAGGTTTTTTTTTTTTTTTTTTTTTGTATATAGTTAAATTTAGGCTAGAAATCTTATGGGATTGTTAGCGATTTTTTTACTTTAAATTGGGCTAGAGATTCCTTTTTTTAACCTAAATTTTGTCAATAACTATGAAAAATCATCACAAGAGCTACGTGTGAGCATAAAAACAAAAAACCAGCCCAAGAAACCCCAAAAGGGAAACAAAGAAATAGAAAGGAACAGAAAAGGGTTGAAGGAAAAAAAATCAGGCATGTGGCTATTGGAAATAAGTAGATCAGCAACCAATGACCATAGAGTTGATTGTTTGGTCAGATTTCGATGACTTTCTGCGCGTCGACACTGGATTCTGATAGATCAGGCAGCTATGATTTCAATTGTGATGGTATTTTTGGTTGAGGATCTAGATGACCGTGAAAGTTAGAGAAGCACGCATTCTTAATGATTGATGAGATCAAGGCAAGAGGACGCTTTTGGTGTTTCAAGATTTGGACGGTTATGGCAATGAAGGTTATTATGGACATTTCAAGCGATTTAGACGAAAAAACATGCATTCTAATCAAAGGACCTGAGTAATTAACTGGATCAAACCGCCGGGATGATTAGATTAATTTCTATAAGAGGAGGGATGAAATAGTGTAACGGTAAACTACAGGGGTGGAATCGCAATTAACCCTTATTACAATTATGTCTATCTTGTTTATGAACATAAATATCTTGAATTTGACACGCTCCATTATTTAATTATTAATGCAATATATTTACTTTTATACCACTTGCATTAAGGATAACTAAGTCAATAATAATTCTTGTAATTACAACTCTTTAAGAATTTCTCATAATAATAAAATTAGTTTGGTCTTAACATCATGGCTAAAGATTTACTAATATCCTATATGTTCAATAACTTACTTTTAAATTAAATGTTGTGTTAAACACTTTAATGTTGCAAAAAATCATCCATATCCTATACAATAATTAATTTATTTGAGATTTGTGTAGCTAATAATGGGTAATTTTGTCCCCATGCTTGTTTTTACTTCGATACGTTGATTTAAATAGTCTCAAATCGCTAATGTTCTATAATCTAGATCATATGATTAGGAACTCAAATTGCTAGCCGTGCAATGTATTGTTATGATATTACATTGAACAATAAAACAAGAAATATATGTTACCTTGTCTCTTTTTTTTTTCCCCCCCTATTTGGCCATTCGCTCTTGTACTTGTATGAACATATGCTTCTTATCATTCAAAGTCAAACTCCTCAAAGTGAAAGCACAATAATGTAGTGTTTCCAACATTCTTATAGGCAAAGCACAAGTCTTTATAGGAAGTCAATCCCCCCTCCCCCCCTTAAGGAGGAAGTCAATCTCGCCTAGAAGTTAATAGGAAGCATAAGTCTTAAGCCTTTTCTTTAAGACATTCCATATAGTTTAAATATTCAGTAAGTTTACAATGGATCATCTTGTAGTTCTATTATTGTTTCTACATAAGGATGTAGCCTTTATATTTGCTATTAGTTGACTAGAAGAAATCTGGATTGAGGACCAATAATAGTGTCACAAAATGCTTGAGGCTCATGACCATGGTTTTAAATAAAGGCCGTAATTTAACGTAACAACTGTTATGTCGTGGTTGTTTGCCTTATCGTGACAGTTACGACCATTATATAACAGTCGAAAAAATTTTGTAGCCTATATAATAGTCATTACATAACGGTAACAGCTGTCATCGTCATTACTTTAATGAGAATGCACGAATTTTTTTTTTCGGAAGTTTGACGTGCCTTTGTCCGTTTTGATTTACTAAGAAAAAACTCTTTTACATTTTTGTTCTTCTCTTTCATTTCTTTCTATTAGTAGCTTCCCTTTTGTCTAGGCTTTGAGGGCTCCACAACTAACTCTACGTGGTGCCTATTCAAGCAAGACCTGATTAAGATCCATAATTCCACCAAACTTCTTCTCTTTACTTCCAAAAATTATTTCTTGAAGCTGCAATGTCCATAGATGTTACTCATTTAAGTTCATTATTGACTTTAGACAAATTATAAATATTATATCTATTTATGGCGTTTTGTATTTATTAGTTAGTTGTAATTCTTAATTTTAATGAATTACATCAATGTTCCTTAGTTTACAATAATTTGCAATTTTCTGCATAAAAATGCATAGGAGTTTGCCACTACTATTACATTACGGCCACAAAAAACCCCATTACCGTTACACATGAGCACGACTGTAAACACAATTTAAAACCATGCTTGCAGCATACTGTCTTCATTTAGACACATAGAATATTCACATTAAAAACCAAAAACAATGAAAGTTCTCAATTCATAGTCATAGATAGCATCAATATCCAACCAAAAAAGGAAAAAGGTCTAAAACTCACTTTCCCTTGAAAAAGATCCGGATCCTCTATCACCAATAACTCCTACATTTCTTGGTCCTGTGACAACTCTGTTCAACTGTGCAAGAAGACAATAATTTCAAACGACAATCAAAATTAGCATTATAAAACTTGATGGAATTCTTAGATAGAACAATAAAAGGAGTGTTTAAATTGAGACAATTTTAAAAATTAGAACAACAAAATCCAGCAGCATGAACAAGAATAATAGCAATATCAAATTATCAATGTGCAGCAAAGCTTTCCTCCAAAAAAAAAAAAAAAAAGTATAGGTTAGAGGTTTAGGATTATTTTTGTGATATGAATAAGTTTGTCATGCTTATTATCAAATTTTTCAGTCAGTAAAAAAAATCCAGCAATTAGGCTTTTTACTTGAGCTGTGCAATGCAATTCATCCCTAGGCCTGATGCCTATGGAACCCTGGGTATGAAGCTTGAACTAAACCGAATAGTGCCCAGCTAACCTGGTAAAAAGCCTCATAAACCCTTTCTTTTTTTATTGCTTTTGCTTTTTCAACCTTCTCCAATGTAAACCTACTTGGTCATGCCTTAAAATAAGCCTTACATCCAACCAAAACAACCATCCTGCAACCTGTCCTATGTCGATCATAGCCATTTATGTGTCCCAAAAAGATTAAGTCAAGAAAAGATGTAAAAATGAACTTGTTGCTGTTACAAGAAAATATTCCAACAATTATATGCAAAATGGCCACCACCTACTATTACACATGACCATTGATGGACCTAGCAAATGAATGCCACACATTCTTTCCATCTGAAGGAGACTTTCGATAATTAGGTAGCTGCCCTCCAAGTTTAATAAGTTAATTGCTAAAACACTGATGATTTCAAGGTTAAAGTGCAGTTGCATTGGCACACTACGATTCAGCTTTCATATATAATGATCATTGCTAAATCAAGGATATTTACTTTACCAGCAAAGAGCATATTGATGAAAAATGTAGAACAAATGGGATAAGAAACATCTATTTAAAGTTTTTTTTGCTCCACTTAGGAAATCTGACCTTTGCAAACGTACTTGCCAGATCATCCACATCTGATAAAGATTCAGAACCTACATTCTGGAATTGAAGAAAAGAAATGTCAGAGCCATTACAATGTATATCATAATTAAGAAGTTAACACATATTTAAAAATGAGCTTGCTGCTGTTATAAGAAATAATCTAATCTAACAGCTGCTGAACAAGTGACATTCAATAGTATATGTGCTCTTACAGGTCAAGCGAACAAATGGATAAGAGAGTGCCTTCATGTTATCCCTTTTAGATAACAGCTTCCACCATGTCAGAACCATTTTCAGAATTAAAGTTATTAACAGGATTAATAATCAACGCTAAGCATAGAAAGCACAAATTACAATTATACAAGCTCCCTAATTAATGCTTTAGGGTACCAATAAGAAAGTAACTATTGAATTCAAGAAACAAATCATAAATTACAATTATACAAGTTCCCTACTTAATGTTTTAGGGTACCAATAAGAAAGTAATAATCGCATTCAAGAAATAGACTATACTCCCTATGAAAAATTGCATGGTTACAGTGAAACTTAATATAAATAAATAGCCAAGAAAACAACAAAACTTATAATAGCTAAAACCTGAGTCCCAAACATTTAATCAAATTTACAAAAATCAAGAAAAAGGTAGCACCCCTATCCATAACCTTTTCCATAACTGCAATAGTGTCTACTCCAGAGATCTGAAATGCCTTGTATTGGACTACGGCTTCGATAAAATTAGAAATTTAGGGTTAAAGGGAGTAGAAAATCAGGACTTGAAATTAGGATTGACTTTTACAATGATAGGTAGGGTAGTTGGGTGTAGTCGCAAACAACAAGCTGGAATCAGAGGAAGAGCTTGCAGGAATTTCCAAGCATCGATCTAATTATTATGTTGAAAAGAAGAAAGCGAAGTTTGAGGCTCTACTCGAGAAACAACACAACTTGCCTATGCTAGACTCCTCTTAGGTCGCCGCCACCTCAGAAGTTGGCACATATTATCTCTATTAATTATTCTTTCTACAATCTCCTTAACTATATTTTTAAAGAAAAAGTATGGTTTATATTACTGCTTTCAAAATCGGGCCAAACTTTCGATAGAATTAAAAATTAATTAATAATTTAATTTAATATTAAAAATTAATCAATTAAAAATCCATTAAATCGGAAAAACAGGTCATAACTATGAAAACCGCTTGAAATTAAAAATAAGATCAAACTGTTCAACTCAAAATTACGTTATTTTATGAAAAAATTAATTATATTACTTAAAATTTAAATTTTGAAAAATAATTTTATTACTTTATAATATTATATATTTTCTAATTTTTAAATATTTTTAGATATGATTTATATAATTTTTCAAAAAAACCTATTAAACCCGATTAATTGAATGAAAATCAGTTAACTGACTAATTTAATCTTTAGTTCAATTTTAAAACCATTGGTTTACAACTTTTTTACAACTACTTTTTTTTTTTGAACTAATACCATTGTCTAAGTAAATATCTTTTTATTACATTCAGTATCTCAATAAATAAAATTATATTTCATATTTTATTATTTGACTGACTTTAATTTTGGTTAAATATAATTATAGAATTTTCTAATATTATACTACTTAGTCTTTATTTTTATATATTATATTAAAACATCTAAGATTTGAACTCTGTTAAGCATTTTATTGTCAGGCAAATAGTATAAAACACATGTACTTTCACATTTGCATCAAAATAGTTCAATTTTTTATTTTTTTAATTTTTAAATCTACATACTTTCATTTCGCAATCTTGTATTGGATTTAATTAAGTTTGATAATGATATGACACTAAAAATTACATATTTGTACAAATGACATTTATTTAAAAAAAAGGCACTTAGCATAAAAATTATGCTTTTATTTTTTGTGTCAAAATAATCTAATTTAATTAAATAGTCTTTTATTTAAAAAATTATTACTTGTTAATTAAAAAATTATTTACTTATTAATTAATATAAAATTAAAGTTAATTTAATTTAGATTTAAGATTAATTTATATATTTTTATTTTCCAATTTTCAAAAAAAATTTTTATATAATTATTTGAATTTTTATTTATATTTAGATTTAAATAAAATTGGTAATGTATTGGTAATTTTGATTTAAATAAATTAATATTATTAGGTTTAAATAGAATTTTTACATATAGTAATATGATAATAAATTTATCAAATGAATTTATAAATAAATTAGTATTAATTTTTAAAAGTAATATCTAATGACAAATTTATTTTTAAAATTGAATTAGGAGTGAGTAGTGATGAAAATAAAACTAGATTTTAGTTGTAATATGCTTATAAAATAAAGAGTAATGAAATTGACAGGGTATGACATTTGCGAAAATTATATAACAAAATTATCTACTTAATAAATTAAAATAAATTAACCTTTATATTTTGAAATTTTATTATTGGCTATTATTTTTTTTTTTCCATTCATGGTCAAAATTACCATTTAAATGATTAAAGTATTTTGAATTTTCATAATTGTTTTTTATTTTGATAAATATAAAATGCATGTGTCATGCCATGATACTTTTTTCTTATCATAAATGTTTTAACTGCTTTGAATTTTTTTTTTAACATTAGACCAAATTGAATTTCATTTTAATAGTGCAATCATTCCATTAATATTTGAATTTCATTTTATTTCAAAAAAAAAAAAAAACAAACACAAGCATATATATAGTTTATTAAAAATCATATTTTTGTTAGTTATACAAGCTCAAAAAATGCATAACTTATTTTTATTTTTTAAATTTTTCTTATCTTCAATGTTTGAATGAATTTATTTCATTTAAAATTATCAATGATTTTTATAAGTAAATTTCATCATCTATATACTTATTTTTATATGTAAAATTCAATCATAAAATCATCTCAATTTTCCATGTGATTTCATTTGTTCTAGTTTTACTAGTAATTTATTCTTCTTTTTTTTTTGAAAAAAGTGGTATATATGAAAAGAATAAAAAAGAAATATCTTAGTGTTAACCAAAGAAAACACTTTTAAGATATAAACAATAATTTTATATTATATAAGATAATAACAATTTTGTCAATATTTAATTATAGAAAATATGTTGCTCTGTCATTCTTAATTTATAATTAAATAAGTAAATAATTTAAAGACTATTTAATTAAATTAAATTATTTTGACACAAAATTGAACGTACAAATTTTTTTATGCTATTTGCCTCCTCCCCTTTTTTTTATAAGTGTCATTTACACAAATATATAGATTTAGAGTTTCATGCCACTTCGAGCTAATTAAATCCAATACAAGGCTGCAAATAATATGAAAATGAAAGTACATATATTTAAAATTAAAAAACAAAGAATTGGATTATTTTGACATAAATGTGAAACTATAAAATTTTTTTATGCTATTTGCCTTTATTTTTCTATTAAAATTTTAGTTAAACTAATATGAAAAATTCATTTCACTCTCAATTTTGATTTTAATTTTCACTCATGAAAAATATATATTCTCTATTTATAAAAATTAAACCTCTAATATCCCAAAACAAAAAAAGCATAATAAGGAAACAAATAACTCTATAAGCTCATGCTAATCAAGGGAAAAAAATTCTTATCCAAACTCAATGACAACCTTCCATTGTAGTGGTGACTAAGTTAGATATGTCAAAAATTTTGGACCAATAATGAAATAGAGCTTAAAGAGAAGAGTTTTGTTTCCTTGTAGACATGAAATGCAAGACCTTTTAAGGATACACATTACTTTAAGGATATTTTTGATTGTTTAACTTTAATACTATTATCTATACACTAGGTAAACACTTGTGCATTGTTGCGGCAAATAAAACACCATTTAATAAAGCAACAGAAAAAAAAAACATAATATAAGTAATAATACCATTTAATAAAGCAACAGGAAAAAAAACATAAGTAATACAAATGTTAATTAAACATAATATAAGTAATACAAATATTTGGCAAAAAAAAGTAAAAGTAGTGAATATATAAATAAAAGCATGGATAATAAGTTTCCAAAGGCAAAGAAACATTGATGTAATTAATTTATACTGGTGGTATTAGGGCTAAACCTGTGAGAAAAGAAAAAAGAACGTCAAAGCTAAATATAAAACCAAGACCCAACACCAACATAAGGCCCAAACATGGCCTGTCTCTTCAAAAGGAGCGTGTTGTTTTGATTGGAGGAGAAAAGAAAGCATACTCACATAAAAGCTAGGACCCAACCCAACATAAAGGCCCAACATGCCAAGCCTCTTTCAAAGGAAGGCGCTATTTTGGCTAGACAGAGAAAAAAAAGACAAATTGCTTAAAGGATATCGCACCTCTAATTATAGAAAAGCCCAAACAATTCAAAAAAATCACAAAATTACCATTGAATATCAAACAGTACCACAATAGAATTAAACATAATATAAGTAAGACAAAATGGTTGGCAACAAAAGTAAAAGTAGTGAATACATTAAAAAAAAAAAAAGCATGGATAATAAGTTTCCAAATGCAAAGAAACATTGATGTAATTAATCTGCATCGAAAGTTTTAGGGCTAGACATGTAAGAAAAGATTAAAAAAAAAAAGTCAAAGTTGAATATAAAGCCAAGACCCAACACTAGCATAAGGCCTAAACATGAGAAGTCTCTTCTAAGGGATGGTGCCATTTTGATTAGAGGAGAAAAGAAAGCAGATTCGCATAAAAGTTGGCACCGAACCCAAGATAAAGGCCAAACATGCTAAGCCTCTTTCAAAGGAAGGTGTCGTTTTGGCTGAAAAGATAAAAGAAGGCAAATTTGCTTAAAGTACTCCACACTTATAATTGTAGAAAAACCCAAATAATTCAAAAAAAATCATGAAATTACCACTAAACATCAAACAGTACCACAACATATCAACTTTATTATATTTATAAGATTTATCTTTTCAAAACTTATTCAATCAACTATGTAACTACAACAAAATTGAAAATTAAAAAAAATAGATGGGATAGATCTTTATCTCCAAGACAAAGTCAACATGTGAAAAAGAATTGAGTTAGGCTTTTCTCAGATTTTTTAAATTTTGATTCTAATTTTTTATTATTTTAAATTAATTTGAAAAGGGATTGAAATTCAAAAATGGACATCTTAATTATCTTTGCAAAATGAAAAAAGCAAAATTTGATAGCACATATGGAGTTTTATTTTCTTGTACTCACTACCAACTTTGATGGGTGTTATTGAGTTTTGAAGAAATCAAGAGGAAAGGATATAGGATTAGAACTTAAAGAAAATCATTCTTATTTGCAGAATTAAGGAACACTAATGAAATAGGTTTCTTACTCAACTCTATGATAATGTAATCAATAATTATCTTCTCCCTAATTTTCACATTACAATTACTTAATTCTTGGCATGCAAAGACAGTGTCTATGTAATTAACCCCATCATGGAATCTCAAATCCACAAAGATTAAGTTTTAATAATTGCCAAACATCATGTCAACAAGCTCAAACCATTTTTTTTTTTTCCTTTTCAACTTTGTTAGGTTTAAGAAATGTCTGCCAAATATATCCCCTTGCAATTGAGCTACTATTTCTTTATATCCTATTTTGCAATAAAATTCTAAAAATTTTAAGATGAATATATTGACTTTTTATTTTGATTGATTGTAAATGTATTAAAAAATAAATGGAATGAAATTGTATTTTAACATAATCAAATGATAAAAGATATTTTAGTACAATCTGTAAAAAATAGGACTAAGTAGTATAATATAAGAAAAATTCAAGAGGAGAATCACATTTAACCCTTTTATTTTTACATAATTAGGAGTAATTCACTCATGCATTCTATTTGTATTATATATTTATAATTCATTAGCATCAAAATAACATATTTATATATTACTGTGATTGCACTCGAACGAATAGAATTTTGCTTGCAACTCCTAACTTTTTATCAACCATTGGAGGGTCAAAAGGACGAAGATTGTATATTAGTACAACCTCAAGTTGTGGCACGAATTTAAGATCTTTAAAAGATCCTTTTAGAAAGGCCTCATAAGTTTTAAAGTCTCAATTTTATGGTTGCACTCAAACGAATGAAATCTTACTTGCTACTCTTAACTTTTTATTGACCAACGAAAGGTCGAGAGGATGAAGATTATACATTGGTACAACCTCAAGTTCTCACACACATTTAAGATCTTTAAAGGATCCTTTTAGAAAGGCCTCATAAGTTATGAAGCCCTTATTGATAATCAAACAGTCAATAAAGGACTAAAGAGGGTAATACTTTGGTTCACCTGTAATTGAAATGGAGTCACCACTCGACTTTAGTCGAGACAAATTTCAAGTAAAAATGGATTCCAAACCTAATCAGTCAACTAGGAGGCCCAATCCTTCTTCACCTCATTAGAGATCAAGTTCGGGAATTAGGTATGATGAGGGAAGAGGCATCTCCAAATCACTCTAAATTTAGGGATTTGACCTTCGAGCATCTATAATTACAACCATATTGCTAATTAATTCACTTTAATGGTCCTAAAATATCCATCTATTGCATCTTAAATTAATCACATCATCAAGATATCACAAGCATTCTCCACTTAGAGGAGGGTTGCATATGTGATTACAAATGGGATTTATCATGCACAAATATCAAATACATAAGAAATAAATGCATCTCAACTTGTCAAAAGAAAACAAATGTTAAGGCCAAGCTAATATCAAAGTGAAGACTTAAACTACCTTAAGGTCCAATGGTGTCATCAATTATAACAAATATCTTCCATCAAATTTTGTGGATCACATACATATCCAACTTTAAGTTAAGGGACCTAGGCATGCACCTATTCCAACATTCAAGTAACATGATGAACATGAATAATATCAATGGATGATGCATGAGAACCATGGAATGCACATGGAGGATGAAAGGAAAGGCCTTGGGCAAGGTCTAAGTTACCAACTTGGATTCATTGGATCATTAGATCCTCATCCAATAATGCTCTAAGGAGCTTCATATGTGAAGGGCATCTTCAAGGCATCTTTAGCCATAGATAAGGATTAAAGTGCCATAGAGGATAAAGAAACATTCAAAAAACTTATTTAAGGCCATGAATATACATATGGTCAACCAATAACAAAAGAAAGTTCAATGAAGAGTCTTAGGGTAATAAGTCCTCTCTTTAATAATTATGTGATCACCAAAATGAGTAAAAGAGGAAATGAATAAGCTAGGTAGCTAATCATTATCCCTTTATGGTGGAAAGGGTAAAGAAAACATACATTCCACAAATGAAATGAATAACCATTAAATAAAAATAAAATTATAGGGTCATAAGAAATAGAATCCCCTCGCTAATCATATTCCTAGTGATATACATATAACAAAGCATATAGAAAAGTGAAAGAAAAAACATCATATAACATATCAAGATTAATAAAATGCATTTCTCTTGATCCTTACTCTACTCAATAAAAGAAAAATAGGTCATGAC
Source organism: Omphalea diandra (assembly GCA_949677035.1). Lineage (NCBI taxonomy): Eukaryota > Viridiplantae > Streptophyta > Magnoliopsida > Malpighiales > Euphorbiaceae > Omphalea > Omphalea diandra. The sequence goes on from CATIWR010214368.1 coordinate 14,699, forward strand.
CTTTGCATTTCCGTTATTAGAGCTTATAAACAGTACATTATAAACCTTAAAAACCTACAAAAAAAAAATAATATAAGAAGAAGAACAAAAGCTAATTGGTTATAGTTAAACTTTGTTGTACATACCAACTGGTGGTCTATATAGACTACTCATAGTATGTATAAACCTCTACCACTAAAAATTTTAGAGAAAACAAAAGAAGAGAAGAAAATGAGAATAAGAGAGTTAAAGTCTTAGATGCCCTTTTGGTGTACCTTACCCACCGAGGCACTTAAATAGTGAAAAATCCACTAATATGTAATTAAACAATGTAAAATCAAGTCATAAAAGTCTTATTTACACCTTGAATCTTTGGTTTGTAGGAAAAGTGCTTGATTTTTTTTTATGTAAATGGGGTGTTTTGATAGTGGTGGGATTGAATTTTGATTGAGTGACAATGGGGTTTCCAAGTCTTTCCCTTTCCCTTAATAGGAAAGGTATTTATAAAGGTGCACCTAAGCCAAATGGCTCAAGTTGTACTCAATCCTTGGCCTCCAGTAGATAGGATAAAAGAATCTTTTAGAGAATTAGTTCAAGTTGTTTATATAGTCAAGAGGTTGGGTGTATAAATTAGTGGTTAGTTGTATAGCCAATTAAGAGTCAAAAGTCAATTGTTCTAAAAGCTTTTGTCAATTAGGATTTGAGGCCTATTTGTACAGTCAAGTGGTTAGTTATACAACAAATAGAAGGTTTTCCCTTAAGGTTTAAAGTTTAATTTTATTGGAAGGTTGGGTTTGATTCAAGGCTTCTTTTATACTTTTATCCTTTATATGCAATGCTTCCTAACATTCTTTGGAGATAATTTTAGTAGTTTCTCATCATTAGGCCTGCATCTTAAGGCCCAAAATCTAATGATCACAATTTGCGCCCTAATTTATGGGGTTTAGTGTTTGAGAAATAGCCATTGAACAAGATATAATAAAGCACTACTATCAATGTAAACACTATAAAAAGGATTCCAAAGGAAATAACTTTATTACTAACTGCTCAAACAAGTACTAAGGTCCTTAGTTGTTTTTTATTAGGTACCAAGATTTCTAACAACTCTCTCATAAGTATTAGTATTAATGCTAAATGTTTGCTTTTAACAACTCTAAAGTAGGTACTGAGGTTATCTTGGTAACATTTCTAGTACGTGCTAAGCATTTTAGTAGCATTTTGATTAATACCAAGGTCAAAATTATTTTAATAGCTTTCCAACAAGTACTAAGAATGAAAATTTATTTTGATAGTTATTTTGATAAGATATTATGGTTCAGTAGCCCTCTAACAGGTATTAAAGGTGAAATTGCATTTCTAATATTCATTATGATGGAAAAGGATGGTTCAATAGCCCTCTAGCATGTACTAAAGTTGAAGTTACATTCTAGTGATCATTTGGATAACACGCCGTGAAATGTTAAAAAACACTCTACATTTTTGGCAAATGTTGGAAGTGAAATAGGACATTAGTGGCCATTTTTGGCAAGCATTTATAGAAAATTCTATGTTTTGGTGATGTTTAGGCACTTTGATAGGCCTTTTCGATGCTTAAGCTAGATTCTCCTTATTTATCTTAGTTTTAAGGTGTGTAAGGTATTTTGGTCATTTATGAAAGTTAGTTGAAAAGGTTTCCTCTTGGGTTTTCTAATTTTCTCTTCTTTCCCTTCTTTTCTTTCTTTCCTCCCTCCTTTCCTTTCCTTCTTCTTTCCTTTCCTTCTTCTTTCCTTTCCTTCTTCTTTCCTTTCCTTCTTTTTTTCTTCCTTTGGTATGTTATAGTGGTTTGTATAATAAGGGCTTGTCTATACAATCAATTAACTCAAAAGTATGGAACAATACCAAAAAAAAGGGGCCACAAAGGGGTATTAGTTATTTGTATAAATAAAAGATTATTTATACAAATAACTACTAGTATATAATACCTCTTTAGCCAATCATAAGCTTCTTTCTTTCACTTTTCATTCCATCTCTTCCTTTCTCTCGCTTTAAAACTCTTGGGACTTAGTTTTAGGCTTCTTTTGCTTATAGATTTATGATGGCACACCGTGATGCACCCATGCATGACTTTCATAATGCTTCGGCTGACTTCCTTGAGAGGGACAACGTAACATCCCTATCCTCATTCATTAGCATTTTCACATGAATATATTCATTACATAAATGATTTGCAATCCCATATGAATATATGTATTAGATAAATTATCATTTAGATATAATAATTGAATAAGCAGGAAGATGACACATTTACCATTACATTTGGGACACTTGAATATATATGTATATTTTTATAGTTGCATGACAAATTGTCTTATGTTGTGTGCATGTTATAACATCATAAATAATGGTGTTTTAGAGCTTACTTAAAAGTACAAGGAGCATATGGGGATTAGGTGATGGATGAAGGTGATAAAAAAGTAAAGTAGAGGGACTTAAAGAGGAATATTAAACTTCTAACCAATAGTAGTGAGACACCATGATTTTATCTTATTAGAATAGGTTTATAAATTAAAATTTTCATCCTTTAGGAGCATATTAGAAAGGAAAAATATCAGTAGCAGCAGAAGAAAGAAATAAAAAAAGAAGAAAAAGAAGAAGAAGAAGAAGAAGAGGAAGAAAACTAAGCTAACTAGGAGGAAACCCTAACATTTTCTAGTTTTGGCAAAAGAGATAAGTTAATTTATCTTCTTCCCACATGAAATTCCTCCCTCATAACATGTCAAACATGCATGATTAGTAAGAATTATAGAGTAATTTAAGGTAGAGCTCATGTTTGGAGGTTGAAGCTTAAGAAAATAGAGTTGATTGTGTTGGTTTTTTAGTTAGAACAGATTTTTGTACCCACAATTTCATAACTCTAGAAGAGGAATTAGGGAAAGTGTAAACACATGAAAGTTATAGCTTTATGGCCCATCTTAATACATGTAAAACAATTTTGCTTAATTTGGTATGTGTGAAGAACTATGGCTCCTTCATTAGGGCTGGTTTATAACCTATCGAAATCTCCTCAGCTTGGCTATTTTCATTTATTTTGATGACCTTATGTACTAATTTAGATAAAGTACAAAATATAAAATTTGTCAGGTTATATCCCCTCTAAATTCTTGTAAAATAGTATTACTTAATTTATTGTGTGGAAAGAAATATGACTCATTGATTGTGATTAACCCTGAACTTGATGAAACCTCATCAGTCTTTTAATTATGTTTTCCAAGAATTTGATGGCCATAGAATGAGAATTTGGTGATATGACAAACTTGAAAGTTGTATATGTATGTCTAATCTAAATCTCTATAAAATAGTTTTATCAAATATAACATGGTTAATGAGATATTGCTTCTTTATTGCTACTGATTTTCAATGTGTTGAAACCTACTCACCCTGAGATTGGTCATTTGTTTTTGTGAATTTATAGACTAAATTAGAAAATGTGTATGACATGAAAAATGTTTTTTATGTGTTTTATAGCTGCTTAAAAATCAAATTTGCAATTGGATTTATATAATTAGAGATATGGCTAATACTATAACACTTGATCATACTGAGATCACATTAAAATAGGGCAGAATTCAAAAATTCATCATATTTTTTTATAGACCTTATATTGACCTAATCTTTAAATATATGGTATCATTATATGTCTAGTTTATGTACAAAAAAAAATCAAGTCATTTAGATAAATATAAGAAGAGTTATTATAACTATAACATAACGAGGTTAGGCTGCCATATAAGAAAAATAAGATTAAGTACTTGACCCACATGCATGGAACGTGAGCATAGTTGTATATCAAGTATGTAAACTCATTTTGACATATTTATAATCATGTATATATCAAATTTGAGGATCTCAACACATTGAAGAAGCCTAAGAGAGAGGTCCAAACCTATCATAAAGGTTAGTCGCATTAAAAGGTGAGTCAAAACCATAATTAGATTCTAATTTATATGTTTGATGATTTCATGATATGGTTATGTTCTATTACATTTATAGGTGATTGAACTGTGACATTTTACATGTGAATACAAGTCAAGTAAGGAGTATATGATCTTCATGATTACTTAGTATGTCATTATGAATGAATACTTGTATATGGAACTAAAAAGATGTTATGATCGACATATCAAATACTTGCAAATCACTTGGAACAAGGGATCAATATGTCCTATCGACACATGTTATTAATCAAATGATTCACTTGTTATATGCCAGCTAGCAAAATAAAATGTCACTCGAATCACATGAATTCTTGGGAGTATTATTTGTCTTGCAAGGTTAGGACAAAAACAATCTAATGCATTTGCACTTACATAGTCAATTCTTATACTTATAATGTATCCTGATGATATTTGATTGTTGGTTGTGCCATAAGAATTTGATTATTATTTTTATTCACTGAGTCGCAACTCATCAAATTGTAATTATGTTTTTTAGATACTGAAGCATAAGGTTTGGGCACTTTGGAGCATAAGGCTTTGCATATAGACACATGGGGCATAGGTCATCAGCTGAATTCCTACTCTCTCTCCATCTCTCTCTCTCTCTCTCTCTCTCCTTATGTCATGTGCATATACCTAGATAAGAATCAATTTGTGGTCATCAGCCTTGAACATTAGTTAACATATATACACATTAAATACATGTTAGATTGTGTATGAATGTTAAGTTAACCTTTATGCATATGAATTTTTAGATATGAATGCCATGATCATTAAATGAAAATGGTTGTTATAGTTTTTGGTATCAGAGCAGGGATAGGTTCCATAGGGACATACATATGAACATGACATGACTTTTACACTATTATGCATTATCATATGACATAGTCTTATACGTCTATAGGGCATTAGTAGAGGGTAGTCGTGGTAGCATCATGACTCACCAAGGAAAGTGGAGTTAGACGATTTGCATTCTATAAAAGCATCATACCAACCATTAAGAGATCAACCTGCTAACAGAGTTAGATCTTCTACATATTCTCATACACAACACATATCTTATGAGTAACCATAATATAGAACTGGTGAACCAATAATGTTGGGTTTAGAAAATCAAAGAGAAAAAAGGTATGATAATTTAAGAAAATAGGGTGCAATTGACTTTAGTGATACCACAGATCCAATAGTGGTAGAGACATGGCTAAAAAGAACACACAGAGTTTTGAATTTGATGAAATACATACTATAAGAAAAGTTTGATTACGCAGTGTCGATATTAAAGAGGGATGCTTATGATTAGTGGGAAACCATTCCATAGAGTGATATCTAGCCTCTAGTGTTTACGTGGGATGATTTTCTTCATGAGTTCAATAATAATTACAAGCCATAAGTGTACAAAGATGATAAAAGAAAGGAATTTTTGAATCTAAAGAAAGAAGAGATGACTATAGTTGAGTATGAGATAAAATTTAATCAATTATTTCATTATGCATCCTTCATAGTGGCCACTAACGAAGACAAATGTCAAAAGTTTGAAGAGGGACTGAGATATGAGATCAGAAGTAAGATCATAGCTACAGATCATGAAAGTTATACCAAACTAAAAGCTACTACAATCAGGGTGGAAAGATTAGAAAAAGAAAAGATAGAGTAACAAGTAAACCGATGGCCTATTGAGTTTGTGGGAGATTTTAAGAGAAAGAAAGGTAAGTGTGGAGATTATATGCCATCACAGTCCAGTGTTAGGGCTGTTTACTCTAGATATAGAGGTAGAAGATTAAGAGTTTCATCTTATGTTGGCAGAGGTTAGGGCCAAGTTATGCAACAATGACATTTATGTGTACATTGTGACAGGCAACATATGGGTGAATGTAGGAAACTGACTAGTGGGTGCTACTTTTGTGGGTTTTTTTTATCATAAGCTTAGAGATTGTCCTAAAAGATTTAGAATGCCAGAAGGGGGTAGAGCTAAAGTTACATCAGAATCTACAATTGAAGTTTCAAAAGTAAGTGGAGCTAGAGTATCATTTGGTAGGGGTAGAGACAGAGGTAGAACAACCACAGCTGGCCAAGGTCTGAGTATATCAAAAGGTCAAAGTTCTAAATCCCTGACATAAGCTAGAGTATTTACCATGACTAGGCAGAAAGTAGTTGTTGTTTCAAAAGTTATTGTTGGTAAAATTTTTCTCCATGATTTAGAAGTTGATGTATTAATTGATCCTGGCTCCACATATTCATTCATTTCATTGAACATGGCATCACAATTATGTAGTAAGCATCAACCTTTAGGTTTTAACTTATGTGTGAGTACTCATTTGTGAGATGTGATGATTATGGATAAGGTATGTTGTGATTACGTGATTCACATTAATGACATTGAGTTGAATGTTGATCTAGTACTGTTGCCACTTCGTGAATTTGATGTGATATTGGGTATGGACTGGTTATCCAAATATCATGCAATAATGAATTGTTTTACTGAGAAAGTTTTTCTAGAATCTCCAAATCAGACAAGGGCTATGTTTCAGAGGGAAAGGCAAATTGTACTTGTATTTCTATTTTCTGCTATCAAGGCTTTTCACAAGATTAAAGGTGGTTATGAGGCTTATTTAGAACATATGGTAGACAAAAGGTTCATAAATGCATTACTTGAGAATATTCCAGTGGTAAATTAGTTTTCAGATGCATTTTCAGCTGACTTACCTAGTTTGCCACCTGACAGAGAGATAGGATTCATAATTGAGTTAGTCCCAAGAATAACACCGATATCTATTCCACCTTATAGGATGACTCTAGCTGAGTTGAGAGAATTGGAGACCTAATTATAGGAAATACTTAAAAACAGATTCATCATACCTAGTACGTCACCTTGGGGTGTTCTAATGTTATTTGTTAAAAAGAAAAATGGGATAATAATGTTGTGTATTGATTATAGGCAATTGAATCAAGTTACTGTGAAGAACAAATATCTTTTACTAAGAATAGATGATCTGTTTGACCAGTTACACGGAGCACATATTTTCTAAAATTGACTTGAAATCATATTATTATTAACTCAAAATTTTAAATCCAGATATATCTAAGACTATTTTTCAAACTAGGTATAGGCATTATGAATTTTTGGTGATATATTTGGTTTAACTAATGCACCAACAATGTTTATGGCTCTTATAAACAAAGTGTTTTAGCCTTACATAGACAAATTTGTAATTATGCTCATTGATGACATACTGGTGTATTAAAGGAGCAAATAGGAACATGAACAACATTTGAGGATTGTGTTGCAAATTTTGAGAGAAAAATAGTTATTTGCTAAATTAAGCAAGTGCGAGTTCTGGATTGACTATGTGGTATTTTTATGACATGTAGTTTCTGAAAAGGGCATAAAGGTGGATTCAAACAAAATTTTATAGTAAAATGTGAAACCCCAAAGAGTGTTATAAAAGTCCAAAGTTTCTTAGGACTAGCTGGGTATTATCATTGATTTGTTGAAGACTTTTTACTTATAATAACTTTTTTGACTAAGTTACTTCAAAAAATATAGCATTTCAATGGTTTGAAGTATGTCAAGAGAGTTTTGATGAATGAAAAAGATAGATTGACATCTACTCCAGTGGTAGCCATTTCTACAGGTAATGGTGGATTTATAGTTTATAATGATGTCTCTCATCAAGGTTTGGGATGTGTTTTAATACAACATGGTAAGGTGATTGCCTATGTATTTAGATAACTGAAGCCTTATGAATTATCTTACCCAGTACACGACCAAGAACTTGTTATCGTTATATTTGCTTTGAAAATATGGAGGCATTTCTTGTATGAAGAAACTTTTCAGATATTTATATATCACAAGAGCTTGAAGTATTTGATGATCCAAAAAGAATTACACATGAGACATAGGTGGTGGTTAGAACTGCTAAAAGATTATGACTGCACCATTGAATATCAACCAAGGAAGGCAAATATGTTTATTGATGCTTTGAGTAGGAAATCAAGAACCAATGTAGCTTACTTATAGGTATTTCCAGTATCTTATTTAGTTCAATTATGAGCTATGTATGTGGAACTAAATATGAAAAAGAATGGGGTATTAATTGTTACTTTTCAAGTGAGACTAATGTTGCATGATCGAATTAAAGAAGCATAAGGCAAGGATCCAAAGTTATAAAGAATGATTGAAATGGTAAAATAAGGGAGACATGTTGATTTTGATATTCGAAATGATGCCTTGATGTTGGGATCTTGTATTTGTGTGCATAATGTTGATAACTTGCAAAGAGAAATCTTAAAAGAAGCACATAATGCTCCATATGCCATGCATCTAGGAATGACAAAAATATATAATACTTAATGACCTCATTTTTGGTGGCCCAAAATGACAAAAGATGCTACAACCTATGTTTCAACATGTTTGACTTGTCAGCAGATCAAAATAAAACATCAAGCACTAGTTAGAAAATTGAAACCATTGACAATTCCAGTATAGAAATGGGAAAAAAGAATAACCATGGACTTTGTGTATGGGTTACCAAGAACTTAAAAGAAGAATGATGTTATATGGGTGATCATTAATTGACTAACTGAGTCAGCTCATTTTTGGCTATTTGGTGAGGAAGTTCACTTAATCACTTAGCTAAGAAATATATGGATGGAATTTTTAAATTACATGACATTCTAGTGTCTATTGTATCAGATAGAGATCCATGATTTACATATCGATTTTGGGTCAGCTTGCAACAGTCTTTGGGTACCAAGTTAAGTTTTAGTATTACTTTTCATCCTTAGAAAGATGGGCCAGTTTGCAACAACCTTTGGGTATCAAGTTAAATTTTAGTATTGCTTTTCATCCTTAGACAGATGGGCAACTAGAAAGGATAATTCAAACACTTGAAGATATGTTTCGAGCTTATGTGATAGAGTTCAAAGGTGTATAGGATGAATTTATTGTTTTGATTGAATTTGCTTATAATAATCATTATCATAGTAATATACAGATGACACCACATGAAACATTATATGGAAGAAAACGTGAAAGTCCTATCTATTAGGATAAAGAAGGGATGTGTGTTTTAGAAAGGTCATAACTAGTGCAAGACATTATGGGCAAGGTGAAGGTAATTAAGAGCAAACTTAAAGCAGCACAAGATAAACAAAAAGGCTATGTAGACTAATACAAAAAGAAATGTAATATGAGGTGGGAGACAAATTGTTGCTTCAAGTTTCACCATGGAAAGGAATAATTCAATTTAACAAGAAAAGAAAACTAAGTCCTCGATACATAAAGCCATATAAGATCCTAGAAATAATCAATCCGTTGGCTTATAGGCTAGCACTACCACTAGAGATGGCTCAAATTCATAATGTATTTCATGTGAGTATGCTTAGAAAGTATCAATTTGATCCAACACATATACTCAGGGATCCAACAATAACAATTGCAGATAATGTAAGTTATATTGAAGAACTAGTAAAGTCATTGATTATAAGATAAAACAATTACGAAATCGAAAATCCATTTGGTTAAGGTGTTATAGAGAAACTACTTATTAGAAGAGGCTACATGAAAAACCAAAGAGAATATGAAACGATAATATCTACATTTGTTTATATGTATTAAATTTTGAGGAAAAAATTCTTTATAAGAGGGGAATAAATGTAACATCCTCATCTTCATTCATTGGCATTCTTACATGAATATATTCATTGCATAAATGATTTGTAATCCCACATGAACATATGCATTGAATAAATAATTATTTAGATATGTGAATTAGATAAGCATGATGATGACACTTACACCATAACATTTGGGACACTTGAACATATATGCAATATTTATGTAGTTGCATAACAAATTATCTTATGTTGTGTGCATGTTATAACATCATAAATAATGGTGTTTTAAAGCTTACTTAAAAGTATAAGGAGCATACAGGGAATAGGAGATGAATGAAGGTGATGAAGGAGTGAAGAAAAGGGATAAAAAGAGGAATATTGAACTTTCAACCAATGGTAATGGGACACCATGATTTTTTGTTATTAGAATAGGTTTACAAATTGAATTTTTATCCTTTAGGAGCAAATTATAGAAGAAAAAAGTGAGGGGCAACAAAAGAAAGAAAGAAAGAAGGGAAGAGGAAGAAGAAGAAGGGAAGAGGAAGAAGAAGAAGAAGAAAAAGAAAAAGAAGAAGAAGAAGAAGAAGAAGAAGAAGAAGAAGAAGAAGAAGAAGAAGAAGAAGAGGAAAAAAAACTAAGTTAGCAAGGAGGAAACCCTAAGCTTTCTAGTTTCGGCAAAAGAGGTAAATTAATTTATCTTCTACCTATATGAAATTCCTCTCTCATAACATATTCAACATGCATGATTAGTAAGAATTATGGAGTAATTTCAGGTAGAGCTCATGTTTAGAGGTTGACGCTTAGGAACATAGAGCTTATTGTGTTAGTTTTGTCGTCAGAGCATATTTTTATACCCATGATTTCATAACCCTAGAAGAGGAATTATGGAAAGTGTAAACCATGAAAGTTGTAGCATTATAGCCATTTTAATACATAAAAAATATTTTTACATAATTTGGTGTGTGTAAAGAACTATGGCTCCTTTATTAGGGTTGGTTCATAACCTACTAAAATCTTTTCAGTCTGGCTACTTTCATTTATTTTGATGACCTTATGTGTCCATTTAGACAAAGTGTAAAATATGAAATTTGTAGTGTTATATCCCCTCTAAATTCCTATAAAATAGTTTTGTTTAATTTATTTTGTGGAAAGAGATATGGCTCATTGATTATGGCTAACCTCGAACCTGATGAAAGCTTATCAATATTTTAATTCAATTTTCTAAGAATTTGATGACCATAGAATGAGAATTTGGTGATGTGAAAACTTTAAAGTTGTACATTTATGTCTGATCTAAATTCTTATAAAATAGTTTTGCCACATATATCATAGTTGATGAGATATTACACCTTTATTGTGATTGATTCTTAATATGTTGAAACTTTCTTACCTTGAGATTGATCATTTGTTTTGGTGACTTTATATACTGATTTAGACAATGTGTAAGATATGAAAAATGTTCTTTTTTTTTTTTTTTTATGTTTTATAGCTATTTCAAAATCAGTTTTGCAATTGGATTTATACAATTTGAGATATGGCCAATATTGTAACACCTGTTCATATAGAGATCACATTAAAATAAGGCAGAATTCATAAATTCGTCATATTTTTATAGATCGTATATTGACCTGATCTTTGAATATGTGGTATCATTATGTGTCTAGTTTCTGTACAAAAACAATCAAGTTATGTGTCTAGTTTCTATACAAAAAAGAATTAAGTTATTTGGATAAATATAATAAAAGTTATTATAGCTATAACATATACTAGAAAAATAAGATTAAGTACTTGACCTAAATGCATGAAACATGAGCATAGTTGCATATCAAGCATGTAAACTCATTTTGACATATTCATAATCATGTATATATCAAATTTTAGGATCTCAACACATTGAGGAAGCCCAAAAGAGAGGTTCAAACCTACCATAAAGGTTGGTCGCATAAAAAATGTGAGCAAAAGCCATAATTGGATTCTAATGTGTATGTGTGATAATTTTATGATATGGATATGTTCTATTACATGTATATGTGTTTGATTTGTGACATTTTACATATGAATACAAGTCGAATGAGAAGCATATGATCTTAATGTTTACTTGGTATACCATTGTGAATGAATGCGTGTATTTGGAACTAAAAGGATGTTGTGACTGTTTTATTAAATACTTGCAAATCACTTGGAAAAAGGGACCAATATGTCCTATTGGCACATGTTATTGATAAAATGATTCACTTATTATATGCTGGCAAATAAAATAAAATGTCACTTGCATCACATGAATTCCTAAGAGCAGTGTTTGCCTTGTAAGGTCACGACAAAATCAATCTAATGCATTTGCACTTGCATAGTCAATTCTTATACTTGTAATGTATCCTGATTATATTTGCTTGTTGGTTATGCCATAAGAATCTGATTATTGTTTTATTCATTGAGTTGCGACTCACCACATTGTAATTATGTTTTTCAAATGCTAAAACATAAGGTTTGGGTGCTTTGGAGCATAAGGTTTTGCATATAAACACATGGGGCATAAATCATCGGCTGAATTCTTACTCTCTCTCTCTCTCTTTATCTCTCTCTCATTGTGTCATATACATATACCTAGATAAGAATCAGTTTGTGGTCACTAGCCTTGAACATTAGTTAACATATATGTACATTAAATACATGTTAGATTGTGTATGAATGATGAGTTAACCTTTATGCATATGAATTTTTGGATACGAATGCCATGATCAGTAAATGAAAATGTTTGTTATTATCGACCTCCATATAATGAGTTAGCAAATTTGATCTCGAGTCGTGGCTTCACTTCGGTTTCTTCTCTCGAGTGTGTGCTTCTCAAGAAGTACCTGAAGGGTTTAGAGCCATATTGAAATGTTCACGTAGTCTATAACCTAATGTTCACATGCAAATTCAAGTTTTGTGACGATGCCTAAAATTCGAAAGTGCCAAAAGGAAAAAAGAAGAGAAAAATAAAAAAAATAAAAGATCTACAGAAGATAGGGCAATATGACCTATAAAAGATCTGAAGGACTTAGTAAATCTATTTTTAGGAATTGTCAAAATTTTGCTGAATTTTATGAATTCTTGTTTGTTTGTGGATTAATTTCGCAAATTTTATGAATGTTCACAAAATTTCATGGACCAATTAGTTTTTCATAAATTTATCCACTTTTTGCAAATTAATATCTGGAATGCATGTGAATTCAATGCTTATGTTGTGTGTGCCTAATATTGTTTGAGCTTCATTCATTATGTCTTGTATGCTTGCATGGAAAATAAAATTAGTTTAAAAAATAATCGAATTTTATTTTGTACATACTTAAGGATTTACTTGCAATGTTTGCTTATTATTTTACGAATAATCGTGATTCTCAGTTTTTTTTGCTCTTGACTTGCGTTTTATATATTTCTATATAAAAAAATGCAATAAGTTAGTTTCTTGAATGAGTTTATGTATAATGTACATACTTGAAACCTTGTATTACCCATGATTTGTTATTTTTAGGTCTTTATATATGTTGTATTATGTTTTTTTTGGCATTTGCTTTAGTTTATTTTGTATCATTGATCTCAATTATTCCTCTTTTTGCTCGTGTTGTATTTTTCTAACTTCTTCTTTTTTCTTTTTTGGGGTGACATCACCTTCAGCAAGGGTAGTAGGACCGTCACACCCACTGGTTTAGGTTTAGATGCTTACCTGCATAAGTGATCATAAGTATCTAAGAGATGGGACTCTTTCCTTTTTTTTTTTAAAGACAATGCTAGATTAACGTCCATAGATTGATGCAACAAGTATGCAGGTACTGGCCAAAAGATGGACAGATACTGCCCATACCATTCACCTTCCATTGATAGGAGAGCTTACCTTCATGCCAAGGGATTTCATTTGCCTCACTAGGATTTGTTACTCAGGCATCTCATATCGAGTAATGCTGGCATTTATTATTTCGTGCTCTAAAAAATTTTATTTATTGATTACACGGATGTGTTCCTTGCACAAATGAAAGCACTATCTTTAAGCACTCAAGCTTAAATAAACTAGCATGTATGGTGACTGACTGAAGCTCTCAAGGCATGTTGACCAGACAACATGTGTTTCCTTTTATATAGCCTGACAGGGACATTTTTCTTCAACCTTGGAGACACTGCTGAGATATACTTGCTGCCAGCCCTTAAAGTCTTCTAGTTGGCATGCCATTTTGACTTAGGGTTGGCAGTGATAGCCCATCTCTATCAATACTTGGATCGCTATTATCGTGGGTTATTATACTTGATTGGTCGTTGGAGGGTCCTTAAGGTACGTATTATCCTAAATGCATCATTCTTTTATTTTGAGGGTCCTTAAGGTACGTATTATGCTGAGATCCTAAATTCTTTTATTCTACTTATTTTCATCATTTTTCATTCATTTTTTATTTTATTAATGATGTGTTATTGATAGGCTTGGGGAATTGAGCTAGTGTTGCTTGAACGTGGGAATCCCCTAGAGAATATGTAGCTTTATTGTCCTCATTTCCAATGATGGTATTATATGCTCAATAGCAAGAGGTTGCTAGAGATCAGATGTAATCGCTTGAATGAGTTGATAATGGCTAAAGTACACTATTATTCAAAAAATAAAATAATATTATCAATTTTAAAATTTATGGATTTGATATAATACTTATAATGGGCATTTGTACCTAGGTTGGAAAGGGCCTATGGATGGGTGGTAGTTGGAGCTAATAGATGTAGAGAGGCATTATTGCGGGCACTACTTGCTGGTGGGACCCTATATTAGAAAATGGTACTTGAGAGAGCAGGTGTTGCTCTAGTGAAAGGGTCTCGATGCGTACTTAGTGCCTCAATGTTCATTGAGAAATATTTTTTAGGCTATTAACCTATTAGGGCACATTTCCACTGTCTAATGTGTATGGGCATACCTTCAACATGAGGCACACACAGGGACAGTGCTACGATGTGGTGTTCAAGGCATTATAGTGTATTATGAGTGGATACCTTCAAAGTCAATAATAATAATAGGGAGCCTTAAATGGGCTCATGCCATAAAGACATTAGACTTGAAGCCTATAGTAGTAAGGGAGGTAAACCCGTTTCGTGATAGCTTCATGAAGATGTGTGTCTTTTCACTCACAACTTCATAGTGATGTTGGAACTTACCCGATCATCACGTTCATTCGAGCCCTTTAGCATGACCTACACAAGTATCTTTCTTTATTTTTCTACTTTTGCATCATTTGTTTCTTTATTTTTCTACTTTTGCATCATTTGTTTCTTGTTATACTTGTTAACTTTGCTTTATGTTTATATAAATTCCTTATGTCTAGGTCAAGTACATTTTTGACCTCACTATCTGTTGAAGTGAACACTAACCCAGAAGACTTACAACCTGCATGTTCATGTTTGTACTTATATGTGCATACCTTAACCATCCTAACCCCATGTTTATTATATTATCTAGTGATAGGGGTGAAAGCTTTAAGAGATGTGTAATGAGTTAGTGAAGCTTCAAATGAGCTGCTAGTGTCGATGGAGTGAAAGGATTATATGGGCAGTTTCGAGAAAGAAGATGATAAGGATGAGGATTAGGCTTGCCATAACTGCCCCCTGCCTTTTAGTCTTTAGGCTTTAGATTTTTCTTTTTATATCATTTAAACTATATAAAACTTTGATAATGTGATTGTAACTTATAAAATAGCTTTAGGGCATGTTTTGGGCCCTCTTATTTTAGTTGTTAGGATATTAAGGCATTTTGGGTTTGAGTGTCAGATTTTTGCCAAACTTTACATTTTTGTCATAATAAATGCCTTGATTATTTTTTTTTATGTTTTTTGCACATTCTGAATGAATGACATATTGGTCCCCTCTATTTCTTTATATGTATGCTCTTTTGAATATGTCTAAGATAAATAAATTGCTAAAATGCAAAGGGAACTTTATGATAGAAATTGAAGTAAAAGTTGTTTGTACAATGTAAAAATGAGTATTTGTCTTTGCAAATAACCATGCTAGTCTGTATAGCCAACTTAACTATTCACAGTTTTTAAGCACTGTTCACTTTTTTCCTCCTTTAAAAACCCTTTCTTCTCAATTTCAACGCCCACCTTTACTAATTTTTTAGCTCCTAAACATGGCTAGAGCATTGTTAAAGTCTCTCCCCACCTTAAATTAGTCTAATCTTCCTTGGGTGATTTTCAAAGTTCTCCATTATCTTTCATCCATCTAATTCAACACTAACTTCCCTTCGGGCAGCTTGCAATTATTGGGACCCAACTACCCATTCTTTCCATTTTAGAGATATTGAGATTTATCCCCTAGTAAAGAAGTTTGGTGCCATTCTCGATTGTCACATCACTAGTGCCAAGGAATTGTGCTATTGTACTTGGATTATCCACATATCTAAAAGACAATGGAATTGTTTGATTTGCCTTATGACGAGGTGATCCTATACACTTTGGGGAAGGAGAAGAACGTTACATCCCTTTTACTCACTCTGCATCCCTTAAAGGACTAAACAAGGGTAACTCAAACATGTATTTTAATGACTATTATAATGAGGGAGTTTTTGTTGTGAAGAGATGATGAAGAGATTAACCTTCAGATTTTACCACTTATTGAAGAGATTGAGTAGGGGAAGACTCTGCTTTCGGTGATCCTTAGTGAGATAATTGTAAGTTCGGATAAGGTGTCACTAGGTACAGGTTCCTCTTACAGCCTTTTTATTTTTTCCATTTTTTCTTTTCATTCATTTTTTTCTTTATTATTTTATTATTTTTTTTTGTCTAACTTTGCCTGGACTACTCTTATAGATTTTTAATCTAATGCGTTACTCATTTTTGCTTAAATTGTCCTCTTGGATTTTCAACCTAATGAGCTTTTCATTTTTCTTCATTTTTCTTTTTTTTAGATATGAAAGTAAGAGAAGTTAGGCTTGTTGAAGGTTCCTACTATGGACGTAACACATTACTTCATTCAACACCATTCGAACCATCGATTGTCAAGATCTACTTCCACTAGTGTTGAATGAATTGAATGGTTATGCCATATCTTTGATTCTGGCATTTGATGGACTTATCCATAATGGAGACTGACTAGAGTCGCCCTAAAGACTTATGATGAGTGTGTTATTATCTCAATTGTGACATCAAACATTTTCTGTGACCCTGTTAGAGTTTGTTAATAGTTTAAATTTGCTTAGGATACAATGGACTTTCTTCTTTTTTCACAAAGGGACCCCTAACTTAATGCTTCTTAGATAAAATGAATACTACATGAGCATATCGTTATATTTATTACATCTTTCTTGTTGAGGCTTTTATCTTTGATGATGCTAATTTCTAAGCTTAGTAATGTGATAGTTAGAGACACAAAGCTTCCCAATCTTAACTAAACATTTAAAATAATAATGTGCACACTGAGAAAGAATTTCTTATATTTTATTTGGTTTAAGAAAATAACTTGACAAAGACTACTTCATTATGCAAATACATTTCCTTATTGTATTATGCTTATCATGAACCGTTATAATTTGAATATTATTATTAATTAAATGCATAACTACTACTTTTAATAATGGCATACTAGATAATCTTACCATCTCGATCAATTCGTTTAACTTATTGGCTCATTATCCTTTGTCCTAATCCTTGGTGAACCTGTTGTTGTTTTCTCCTTCTTCAACTAATACCCTTTGATGTCTTGTTGTCACCTTCTTTAGTGGTCATTTGTACTCTTTTACCTTTTCCTTTATTTATTTTCCTTTTTTTGCCCTAATTTTTGCCTAAGATGCTATTTCGAGTTTTTGACTTAGTGGACTCATTTACTTTTTTCTTGCTTTTTTCTTTTTATGCCGTAATTTTTGCCTAAGCTACTTTTTTGGGTTTTCAAATTAGCAAGCTTATTTATTGTTTCTTTCTTACTTCCTCACATGAAGTACTTCTTCAACCTATCTAGGTTCAATGCCTTATAGAACTTATTCCCATTGATGTCTGACAACTTCACAGCCCACCTGAATACATCTACTAAACCATATAGGGGCTTTTCCAATTTAGCTTAAATTTTCTTTTGGGATCCTAAGTTTGTAGCCATATTGCCTTCAATACTAAGTCACCGACCTTTATCGTGTTCATCTTAACTCTTTTATTGAAGGTGTGTGCCATCCTTATTTAGTATAACTTCATATGGTAGAAGGCTTTGAACCTCTTTTCATCTAATAGAGCCAACTATTTATATCAGCTTTTGACCTACTGTTACTCAGGAATCCTCATCTTAACCATCACCTAAAGCGATTTCATCTCCATTTCCATTAATATTACTACCTCCATTTCATACACTAAAAAATAAGATGTCATCCTATCGACATTCTAGCAGTGGTTCAGTATCCTCACAGTACAGAGGGTACTTTTTTGACTAGTCCTTATAGGTTTTTGCCATCTTAACTAGGACATTCTTGACATTCTTATTTATCACCTCAATTGCACCATTCACTTATGGCTCGTAAGTTAAGGATTTATAGTGAAACTCCCTGTACTTCTCTAATATTATTTTGACTTTAGCCTAGAATTATACTCCATTATCCATCATAATGTGATGAAGCATGCCATAGGTAGTAGATAAGATTTTTCTCTATGAATCAAGCAATTTACTTTGCCCATAACTTTTTGAAGGACTTAGCTTTTACCTACTTTGAAAAGTAATCAACTACTACCGCAATGTACTTATGCCCCCTTATAAAAGCTGGTTTGATTTCTCCAATCACGTAACCCCATGCTATAAACCGTTAAGGCTAGGTAAAGTTTTGTAATTCTATTGATAAATGGCTAAGATTCCTATGAACTTGACATATGTGACAACTCTTTACAGTTTTGATGCAATCTTGGTCTATAGTTATATAGTAGTATTCTATCCTCAAGATTTTCCTAGCCAAAGCCATCTCATTCATATAGGGACCATAAACCCTTACATGTGCATCACCCTATTGACTTATTCTTCCATCAAGCACCTTAAATGTGTTGTGTTAAGGGGGAAATGTTTGAAGAACATGTGACCCTAAGGTATTGGCATTAGTTCTCTACTTTGAATAATGTGTTTTGAATGATAAAAAAAACTATAAAAAAACTAAAAGAAGTTTTAATATTTGTATTTTAGTGTTTTTTGTATCCTATATAGGGAGAATGTTGTGAAAATGCTTAGAGAATATGTGACCCCAATTGTTTTTGTATAAGTGGTGTAGTTTGGGATAACTAATGGGTATAAAGAAGTTCCAATGGGCATTGAACAACTTCTAATGGGCGTTGAACAATTTCCAGCAAGCATGAAGAATGTCTCAACAGGTGTTAGACAAATGTTTAGGCGAGCTATGCTATTTAGATCTCGTATTGAGTTTGTCCTTTCGCCACTAAGTGCTCTAGATTGAGTTGTGTTGGACCTCGACATAGACGTTGAGGATTCATAAAGGGCATTGATCTAGCCAAGCAACAAACATTACATATTCACAATAGGTATTGAAAAAGTACCCAAGATTGAGCTAAAGCTTCTAGAACTCGAAATCAATGTTGTCCTTTTTAATAAGCATTGAAGGAGTTTCCAACGCGCATTGTGAATTGCTCAACAGATGTTAAAGCAGGTTTGCAAGAGTTTGAAAAATAGAACATCAAATTCATGCTTTTTGGGGAATCCATAATAACATTGATCATGAGCTAATGGGCATTTAAGCTATCAGTTACAAGTTTAATGGGCGCTAATGAGAAATAATGGGTGTCTTCTCCTCTAACGGCTAGTTTTAAAGAAAAGCTGTGATACTTAACTTCAAGTACTCCAATGGCTAGCTTTGTAGTTTAGGTTTATAAAAAGCTTTTCTGAAGACTAGAATTGATTGATGGAACCTTTTGAACAACTTGTTAACATTTAACAAGCTCTTTGTGCAAACCTGTTGGTGTTGCTTTTGTATTTAGGTAGAGTGAGGATTGTTTTTATTATTCTTATGAGAGTAGTTCTTCTTGAGCACTAAAAGTATGTTTGTTGCCTAATTTAAAAGGTATTGACATTACTTAGATCTTTCCTTGCCAGTTGTTGTAAACTTTGGTATTATACATAGAAAAATACCAAGGGAAAGGTTGTCATTGAGCCTGTAAAATGGAAGGTTCTTCCTTAACCTGAAAAAGAAAGGTTTTGTTCTTGAGCCTAAAAAAATAATAGAAAGGCCTATGTGAAAGCTTGGGAGTGGAGTAGACACATTGTTGAACCACTATAAAATCCTTGTCTAGATTTATGTTTATTTTTGCTTCCACATTACTTGTTTGTGTTTTTATTTACAAACCAATTCCCCCCTTTTGGGTTGCCTTATCTCCATCTCATTCTAACAAAATGAACCCCACTTGGCATTCATTTGTACATATACCATCATAAATAATGAATTGATATACTGTCTTTTGAATAACATCCCTAACCTTTTACCCTACCTCTTCAAGGTATGTGGAACTCTCTAAGTATTTCTACATATCGTAGTACCACAGGGTGATCCTCAACTATCATTTGCATTACCCTTTCTCCTGCAAAGCATGATGTTCTAGTTTTGAGTGTGAGAAAAGGCTTTATTAGTATTTTCTTAGGTCCATCCTAAATAGAAACCAAATTTGCCAAGGCAATTGCCATCTTTTCTCATTAGAGGTGATGAAACACAATCATCTCAAAATTCTTGGTCAATCTTTGCAAATACTCTAAGTACAACCTTAATCATTCTTTTTTAATTCCTACTCATCTATCACATAAGAAATGACTAGTAAAGAGTATTTAAATACTTTCATCAAAGAGTATTTAAATACTTTCATCGCTCTTACACTTATTTAAATAAGTGATTCTAACCCAAATGCATAAACATCATACTTTACCATATTTTTTGT
Organism: Omphalea diandra; assembly: GCA_949677035.1. Classification (NCBI taxonomy): domain Eukaryota; kingdom Viridiplantae; phylum Streptophyta; class Magnoliopsida; order Malpighiales; family Euphorbiaceae; genus Omphalea; species Omphalea diandra. The sequence continues at coordinate 35,178 of CATIWR010214368.1, forward strand.
TACCCAAAATCTAGCTTCTTGGCTGTATGGAATAATTCTCTTTCAAGCAAAACCAAAATTACTCCTGCTCTTCAACCTTTATTATTCATCACACCATTGAAGTACATTTTCCATTCCTAGGGCTTTATCGCTCCTAAACCTTAATTAAGAAAATGGTGAGGTTCATACTCTTTATCATTCATCACACCATTGAAGTACATTCTTTATCCCTAAGGCTTTATTGCTTCAAAACCTTCATCGAGAAAATGGTGAGGTTCATACTCTTTTTCCATAAGTGGTTGCTATTCTAGGTACTCTGCAACAACTCAACCTTTAATCACCTTTTTGGCAATGTACTTAATATCTAATTCTATCGAGAGTACTAACCAATTTACCATCTTTTCGGTTAGAGATGGGGCTTCATATTGGTACTTGATTCGATCAAGCTTTAAGACAACCTTTATCGATTAAAACTGGAAATAATGTTGTAACTTTTTTGAAGCCCATATCTTCATTTGACATATCTTTTGGATCTGGTTATTCTTCTCTTTGTATTATTATTGAGATGCTGCACAACATGTTCATTCCTTTTTCTATCCTCCTGTGTTAACATTGTCCTTATAGATCTATCCTCTGTTGTTGAATATAAGAACAATTATTTGCCTAGCTTTGGTTGGCAAATTGGATAAATACTCTTTTATCTTCTTGAAGGCCTTTTAGCATTGCTCATTCTATATACCAACTGGTCCTGTCTCAATAACTTGAAGATTGGCTTATAAATAGGAGAAAGTCTAGCTATAAATCGACTAATGTATTTTACTGGCCTTATGTACTGATAAGTAGAGATCGTTAATCAACTATTTGACAATCAACTTTTAACATATCTTCAGAGGTCCTTTTAAAAACCTTCTAATACTTTCCTAATAATTATTTTATTAGTCCTTATGCACTAAGAATGGAGGGTTGAATTGGTGGAAATTTTAAATTTTAGTGGGAAAGTAATCTAGACTAAGTGAAGGAGAAATAGTAGTAAAAGAGAGAATACAAAGATTTATTGTGGTTCAGCTACTAACAAACCCTATGTTCACTCCTTAATTCACTAATTGGGTATTTCACTATCACTAAATGTTGTTTTGTAAGCTCACACTAAACTTTACAAATTTTTTTTTTTGTTTTACAAGGCTCACACACAATCTCACAAGTGTTTCCCCAAAAGCTTACACTCAAACCTATACAAGAGTTTTTCTATGGCTCACTCTCAAACCTAATCCAAAAGTTGTTTAAAGGCTGACACCAAACCTTTTACAACTTAGTCACAAAGAGTAAATAAGAAAGGGAGAGTTGAGAAATGAACTTGTACGAGTTTGGCTTTAGTAAATGCTATTCTTTTGCATGTAAGTCCATTTGGTGGAGTATTTAATCATTACACCTACCAAAAAGTCGTTACAAACAAAAAAGCCTATTATAAAAAAAAAGGAACTATTAGAAACAAAACTATATCTAAATTCAAAGTTGGTGGTAAAATCCTATATGCTTATCAGATAAAAGTCGCGATTAAGACAGATAAGTCGCGATTGCTATTCATGTTTCACTTTGGATTTTGCTTCTTTATGGTCAAGATCTTTAATTATTTAATGACTAATTACACGTGGCACGTTAGCTTTGCCTTAACAAAAAATCTAGCCGTTGGATCCTTCTATGAAAGGTTAAAGGTCACAGGTGCTATTAGGGTTGCACTAGCTAACTTTGGTGCTACTGGTCATCACGAATCAAACTAGAGCTATAGAGGTTTGGAATTTGGCAATACATGATCGCTACCAGAGAAGTTGTGATTGCTACTAGAGAAGTTGCAATCGCGATGTTTAGCTCTTCAGTGAATCATGTGACATATGGCTTAGTTTGGCTGGATGCTTGAAATCTTTCCAAGACTATTTGAAGGTAGCGATCATGATTCCTAATGCAACTGAAGAAGAAGAAGAAGCCTTGGGTTGTACCTTTAGGCCTGTGGAGGTTCCTTTTGAGATGCATCTCCTTGAGGTTCTTCAATCACTAACCTCTTCCTTTTGGAGGGTTGGGACACCTCTTATTGAATGATGCTTTGGGCTCCTAGTAAGTATTGGTGAGTGTTTGGCTTAATAGCTTTGGCATTTATGAGGTAAGTGAGGTCAAGAAAGTTTGAACTAGAAAGATGGGTTAGGGTAAATTTGGCTTCAATTTCATGAGTCTAGGCTCTTACATGCCTATAAATGGCAATCAAATAAGATGGGAGGAGGAATTGGCACTTGACTTTTTGGCTCATATGCTCTAATTGATTAATGAAAAATCTCTCTGTTTGGATAAATTGGTTTTGAAGTAGCTAGTAGAGAAAGGATAAGTCTTTTTATGAGACTCTTTCATTATCACTACCCCTCACATTGATGAATAAGGTGGTGATGTGATGAAAAAGTAGGCTTGATGTTTTTGGTTATGGACTTCTTGGGGTCATGGCATTTTTCAATTAATATGGTTTGCCAAAATTCATAAAAGGTGAAGTTGAAAGAGTTGAAGTTTATGGGTATGTCCTCATCATTTTAAAAGTTAAAGAGAGAACATAGTTAGGGGTAGGAGATAAAGAATTCTTTGCCAAAACATCTAAAGTTTAAGCCAAACATACCTACCTTTGAAGCTACATCCTTGCTTATTTTCATTATGCATATAAATTCCTACATAATGTCTTCATAGCTTAGTTCTTCTCTATAAATGATGGGAGCCTAACCCAAGTTGTTAAGGTTGCCATTTATTTCTTCCTCTAATCCAAGAGTAGCAAGAAGAAGTGTTGATGGAACATTGTTAACTTGAATTACTTTTTTATTGTTTGCCTTATATCTTTCTTTTTCTTACCTTGTCACTCCTATTATTTATATAAAGGCAAGAAGGTTTTTGGAGAAGGGGGAGAGGATTAAGTAATCTCCTTGCCCTTTTTTATTTTGGTATACTTCTTAGGAGCCATGAATGTGAAGATGAGATAAAACGAGAAGAAAATTAAAAAGAAGAAGATTTAAAAGAGAAAAAAATTTTTGAGTGAAGGAGAGGCAAAAGGTGAAAGAGAAGGATTTTATGGGATTTACGTAGGCAGAAACTAGGTTTGAAACTAAAGAGAAATGATTAAAAATATAATTAATGAGTGGTTAGACCCTTTGGAGAACCAGTGACTAATGTTCGTTGGATGTTCGTAAGTCGCGTCCGGAACCCCATGTTATGATCGCAACTTCAAAAATTTGAGTGACAGATAACAAAGTTTTGGAAAGCTGTAAAGGTAATGAGATTTGAATTGTTGCAATGGTAATTTAGGAGTTGCGAGCACAATTAGAGAAAGATTTGAAAATCAATATTAACTTGAAAGTATTGACTGCGACTAGAAGTTTCAATCATGATTTAGAGGTAATTTTTGAAAAAATCTTAAAATTAAATTTTAATAGTTAGCCCAAACCTAGTGTGATCAATTTATATCTTGATGATCAAACCTAGTGTGCATGTCAAATTGACTCATCTAGCATGCCAAACATAACAAATCATTTATATAAACATATCAAACATATCAAATAGTCATTAATTAATAGTAACTTATGCATATAATGAGATCCATTTTCACCCTAGGGAGCTCAAGCATCCTAAGTATCCTCTTGATGAAGTTAATCCTTTCTTCATTAAGGGGTTAGTGAAAATATCCGTAAGTTGGTGGTTAGTATCAATCAACTCTAACACCACATTACAATTTTGCATATGATCTCTGAAAAAATGATGTCTAATGCTTACTTCTTGAATGTTGGATGGGATTTTTAGAAAGATTTATTACACTTTTATAGTCATATTTAATGGGAATGTGATCAACATATTTGCCATAATACTTGAGTTATTGTTTAATCCAAAGAATTTGGGTGCAATAACAATCCACTACCACATATTCCGCTTCAACAGTGGATAAGGCAAACAAAACATACTTTTTGCTAAACCAAGAAACTAAATACTTGCTAATAAATTTGTAAGTTTTGAAAGTACTTTTCCCATCCATCAAACTACTGACATAATCTGCATCCAAATATCCAAGAAGACTAAATGATGAATTTCTAAGATACCAAAGTCCTAAATGCAATGTACCTTGTAAATATTTTAAAATTCTCCTAACTGTATGCAAATGTGATTCCTTAGGACAAGATTGGAATCTAGCACATAAGCAAATATGACGTAATATTAGGTCTAAAAGCGATAAGATAGAAGAAAGAGCTAATCATACCTCCATACTTTTTTTCATCAATAGCCTTACCTGATTCAACTTTGTCTAGCTTTATTGATACACTCATAAGGGTCTTAACTACTTTGCATCCATCCATACTGAATCTTTTGAGTAGCTCCTTTGTGTACGTAGGTTAGTTGATGAAGATGCCCTCTTTGGTTTGCTTAATTTGCACTTGAGGTCAACCATCATGCTCATCTCAAATTCTCTAGTTATACACTAAGCAAAGTCTTCACAAAGAGATTCATTAGTAGCACTAAATATAATATCATCAACATATATTTGCAGAATGAGTGTATTTTTGTTATGCTTTTGCACAAATAATGTTGTCCTTTTTTAAAATCATTTTGTAAAAGAAATGAACTAAGCCTTTTACACCAAGCTCTTGGAGGTTGTTACAAACCATATAAGGCCTTAGTTAATTTGAATACATGGTTTGGAAATCATGAGATTCAAAACCTAAAGATTATTCAACATAAACTTCCTCTTTAATATAACTATTTAAAAATGTACTCTTTACTTTCATTTAAAAAAGTTTAAATTTCATATGATATGCAAATGCTAAAAGAATTTTAATGGCCTCTAATCTTGCTATAGGTAAAACTTTCATCATAATTAATTCCTTCCTCTTGGTTGTAACCTTTTGCAACCAATCTAGGTTTGTTTTTAGTGATAAATTTATTTTTAGTGATAAAACCTTATTCATCTAACTTATTCCTAAACACCCATTTGCATCTTACATTCGGGTATTCCATAGGCCTAAGAACAAGTTCTCAAACTTTATTTCTCTCAAATTGGTTGAACTCCTCTTGTATAGCAATCACCCAACTCTCATCATTAAGAGCCTCATCAATTGACTTTGGCTTATTTGAGAAATAAAAGTAAGATTATAATCTAAAACGTGTAATTAAGCTTTAGTACTTACTTCTTTGGATGTCTCACCAATGATAAGATACTCTAGGTGATCCTTAAAGTATCTCTAATCTTTGGAGAGTCCTTGAGCTTGGTTTTCCACTTGTTGGGGTTAAGCTTTCTCTATTTCTCGAGCTGGCTCATTATCTTTAAGTTCAGTCACAATCTCCTTAAGAGTAGAGTTGAGCTTTAACTTTTTAAAGTCACCTGCAAGATCATCAACAAGAGAACTTTTCCCAAGATCAAGTTTACTAGACTAATCAAATATAATGTTCATAGATTTTTCAACCAATATGGATTTTTTGTTAAAGACCTTATAGGTTTTGCTAATGGTGGAATGACAAAAAAAAAAAAAAAAAAAAACTTCATCGATTTTTGAGGCAAATTTTCCATGGTTGTCCTTAGTATTAATAATATAGCATTTACAAGTAAATACTCTAAGATATGAATGCTTGGGCTTTCTTCCATTCCATAGCTCATAAGAAGTTTTATTTATAATAAGTCTTTTGAAAACATGGTTTGCAATATAACATGTGGTATTGATGGCTTCAGCTCAAAAGTAATTAGGTAGAGAATACTTATTACGCATAGTTCTAGCCATCTCTACCAAACTTCTATTTTTCTTCTCTACAACACCATTTGTGGTGGTGTTCTAGGAGTAGATAAGTTATGAGAAATCTTATTCTCTAAGCAATAGTTTTCAAAATATTAATTTTGAAATCCTTTTCCATTGTCACTACTAATAAAATAAATAAAGTAACCCTTTTTATTTTGAACTCTTTTGTCAAAACTTTTAAAAACATCAAAAGTGTCACTCTTATAAATACGTAAGGAGACCCAAGTGAACCTAGAATGGTCATCAATAAGCACAAATGCATAATGCTTTCCACCAAGGCTAACATTCTTAGTAGGTCTAACTAGGTCCATATGAATAAGTTGAAGAGGTCTAGAAGTACTTACAACATTTTTTGCTTTGTAGCATGCTTGGTGTTGCTTCCCCATTTGACATGGTTCACATGTCTTATCCTTGGTGAACTTGAGCATTGGAAAACCTACTACTAGTTTTCCTTTAGATAAATGTTGGAGAAGCTCCATGCTAGCATGTCTAAGTCTTATATGCCAAAGTCAAGACTCATTGCTAATAAAAATAACACACTTAAAGGATTGATTAGCCAAATTATCTAAGTTAATTAAGCAGGTATTGCATTTTTTTCACCCTTAAAGATTACGTTCTTATCCACCAAGGTGGTAACTCAGTATTTTCTAAGGTCAAAGGTGGCTTTATTATCTTTATCACATAATTGACTCACACTCAATAGATTATGCTTCAAACCATTAACTAAAAACACATTGTCAATGAAAGAGCAACCTTTCTTACCAATGATCTCAATGCCAATTACCTTACCTTTGGAATTATTCCCAAATGTGACATTGCCACCATCCTTCTTTTTAATGGTTATGAATAGCTTCTTATTTTTGGTCATATGTTTTCAGCACCTATTATCCACATGCCAATCATTGTCTTCCTTAGTGGCTTCCAAGCATTCTTACATAACAAAAGCATTTTACCTTTGTTTAGGTACCCAAACATACTTACATCCTTGGGGGTTAGGGTTGGAAGGATCTTTTAATTTGAGGTGTGCCTTTATAATATAGCAAATACATTAATATGCCCACATCTTATGCAATAATGGCATTAGAGCTTAGACTTGTTACATTTCTCCTATGAGCAACCTTTGTATGTGTAGAAGTCTTTCTCATATTTTGCCCATGTGAATAACATGCATGTGCAAGAATGGTTAGGAGTTGAAGAGAAGTTTTTATGTGTGTACCTTTGAATTTGCCTGTTAGTGTACATATAAGCATGATTTGCACTTTGAGCCTTAGCTTTAGAGCTTTTGAGAGCCTTCCCTTTGTCCTTAAGCTTAGGAGGCTTAGTGCTAGAAGCACTTTTCTTACCAGTTACCTCTATGCTTAAGGTTTGAGGTATGGAAACTCTAATAAATATGGGAGAAAAAAATGTAGAAGATGAGGCCCCATTGAAACCCAGTCATTGTCTCACAAGGACAAAGGGAAGGACAAAGGGAAAATATGAGAAAGGGAAAATATGAAAAAAATGTAGAAGATGAGGCCCCATTGAAACCCAGTCATTCTTTCCTTTCTTCTCTTTATGAGCTCCTTGGACCTCTTTGCAAGCATAACAAGTTCTTCTTCTTCCTTCTCACTCTCGTCACTTTCATTAGTGTTTTATTCGACCTCTTTATCTTTGCTTGTAGATTTGAGAGCAAAAGTCTTATTTTTCACATTTTTCTCATTAAGCTCTTATTTTCTTCATTTCTTCATCCTTTTTGAGAAACAACTTATGAGTGAGAAGTTTGCCAATAAAAACATCGGTTAACACCTTCCCAATCTTTTGGTTGGGCTCTTGGATGCCATATACCCTTGCTCTTAATTTCTTCATTGGAAGCATCTTAAGGATTTTAGTGTTTATCTAATGATTTGTAAACACTCTTCCATATTTCTTCATATTTTTTACTATAGCAAGGAGCCTATTAGTCATGTCAGTGATTGATTCATTCTCCTTCATGATGGTTTTTTAGAGCCTTTCATATAGCATGAGAATTTTAGCAATGTTGGACTCTTCTAATCTCTTCTCTTGACATGGAGCTCAAGAGAAAAGCCATTGCTCTCTTATTCTTCCCATTTGATTTTCTTTATGCTTCAACCCATTCATCCTTTAGGAGTAGTCCTTTACTACCATCCACTACTCTGGTGGGTGGCTTTCATTCTTTAGCAACAATGTCTCATAGATCCACCACATCACTATCAAGATATATCTTCATTCAATACTTTTAATGAGTATTGTCAAATCCATTAAAGAATGACTTGTGGTGTCAGTGGATTCCTTCTTGTGCCATGATTTTTCCTCACACAATTAAGGCTTGAATTGAGGTTTTGCTTTGATACCACTTGTTAGTCCTTATATATTAAGAAGCAGGCTTAAATTGGTGGGAAATTTAAATTTTAGTGGAAAAGCAATCAAGACTGAGTGAAGGAGAAATAGTAGTCAAGAGGGAATATAAAGATTTATAGTGGTACGGGTATTAACAAACCCTATGTCCACTCTCCAATTCACTAATTGAGTATTTCACTATCACCAAATGGTGTTTTGTAAGCTCACACCAAACTTTACTATTTTGTGTTTTATAAGACTCACACATAAACTCATCAGTGTTTTCCCAAATGCTTACACTCAAGCCTATATACAAGAGATTTTCTATGACTCATTCTTAAATCTAATCCCAAAGGTGTTTAAAGACTCACACTAAACCTTTTACAACTCAATCATAAGGAGTAAATAAGAGAAAGAGAGTTTACAAATGAATTTGTGATAGTTTGGCCTTAGTTAATGTTATTCTCTTGTATTTAAGTCCATTTGGTGGAGTATGTATAGGTTACCCCACCAAAGAACCATTAGAAACAAAACTATCTCCATATTTTAAAAGTTAGTGGCAAAATCCTATATTTAATGCTTGTCAGACAAAAGTTATAATTGAAACAGATAAGTTATGGTTGCAATTCAAGTTTGACTCTGGATTATACTTGTTCACAATCGAGATCTTCAGTTGTATCTAACAACTAGTTGCACGTGGAACTTTAGCATTGGCTCTATAAAAAATCTAGCTATTGGATCCCTCTAAGAAAGGTTAAAGGTCGCAGGTGCTACTGGTCATTGCAAATCAAACTGGAGCTATGAAGGTTTGGAGTTTGGCAAGTTGTGGTTGCTATTAAAGAAGATGTTGTCATGATGTTTGGATCTTCAGCAAATCATGTGACACGTAGCTTGGTATGACTGAATGTTTGAAATCCTCCTAAGGCCATTTGAACAGTTTTAAAACAGTCACATCATTAAGACATTACAAGCATTATCCATGGGGAGGAGGTACACATATGTGATTAAAAATAGGGTTTATCATGCATAAACATCAATATATGTGCAACATGAAAGAAATAAATGCATCTCAACCTGTCAAAAAAAAAACATTTTACTCTAAGGTCTAATGGTGCCATCATTTTTAGCAAATAACTCCCATCATATTCATGGATCACATATAACTATAAGTTAAGGAACTTAGTCATACACTTGTGTCCAATATTCACTCATCCATAATGAAGTAACATGATGAAATGAATGAGAACATAAATAAGTAAGACATGAATAATATCAATGCATGATACATAGGAACCATGGAATGCATATGGAGGATGGAGGAAAAGGCTTTAGGAAATGTCTAAGTTACCAACTTGGACTCATTAGATCATTGGATCCTTATCCAATAATGCTCCAAAGGAGCTTTATTGGCATCTCCAGCCATTAATGAGCAATGAAGTTCCATTAAGGATGGAGAAACACTCAAAGAACTTTTTTAAGGCCATGAAAATACATATGGTCAACCAATAACAAAAAAAAGTGCAATTGAAGGTCTTACAACAACACGCCCTCTCCTCATTAATTATGTGCTCACTAAAATGAGTAGAAGAGGAAGTGAATAAGTTGGGTAGCTAATCACTCTCTCCTCACGATGGAAAAGGCGAAGAAAACACAAATTCCATAAAATGAAGTAAATAACCTTAAAATAAAGGTAAAACCATGGGGTCATGGGAGATAGAATCCCCTCTCCTAATAATATTCCTAATGACATACATATAATAAAACATATAGAAAAGTGAAAGGAAAAGCATCATACAAGATATCAAGATTAATAAGACACTTTTTTCTTGATCTTTACTCTACTAAATAAAAGAAAAATTGGTCATGGGTCTTAAGACCTTTCAATTTCCATTATTGGCGATCACAAGAAGCACCCAGGAAACCCTAAACCTAAAGAGAAAATAAAGGAAGAAGAAGAAGAAGAAAAGCTACTAGTTATAGTAGAACTTGGCTATATAGACCAACTAGTTACAATCAAACTTATTAGGGTTTAAGGTATGTGTATACAACCAAGTGGTTGCTTATACAATCGAGTGAGTTGGGTGTACAACCAACAAAAGGCTTTCCCTCAAGGTTTAAGGTTTGGTTTAGTTGAAAAGTCAAGTTTGATTCAAGCCTTCTTCTAAGCTTTTGTTCCTTCTTATTCAATGATTCACCATATTCATTGGGGATAATTTTAGTTATTTCTCATCATTGGGCATGCCTCATATGATCCAAAATCTTACGCTTACAAGTACACTATACTCGAATGAGGCTTAATCAAAAGATAATTTGAGAGAAATTTTTAGAATTTTAGAGTTTTATTGATAATTAATAATGCAATGAAACATATAAATTAAAAATGTTACTGATTTTAAACTTATGATCTCCTTGATACATAATATAGTTTATATTAGTTCTTAAACTAAGTACTCATGAAGAATACTTTTATTGTTAATCTTCATCTCCAAGGTCTCTATTTTTGATTGGGTCCTCACAAACCATAATCATCCAAGTGTCCCATCTTTAATGGTATCTATATGAAGGATTCTTGAGAAATCACCTTTGAATTCTTGTAATTCGTAAGGTATGGGAGTTTTGTAGGTCTTGACTTATGTTAGCAAGTTATAAGACCAAAGGTGTCATATATATATATATATATATATATATATATATATATATATATATATATATAAGAAAAACTCTCTCAAAGAACAAAATATATAGAGGAGCCAAAAAACCGATGTTCAATCAGATTTAT
>CATIWR010214442.1:0-19582 GCA_949677035.1 Omphalea diandra
GTGCTTAAGGAGTGAAGAAGAGGGACTAAAAGAGGAAAGTGAACTTCCAACCAATAGGAATGCAACACCATGATTTTGTCTTATTGTAATAGGCTTACAAGTGGAATTTTTTATCCTTTAGGATCAGAATTAAGGGGTTAGACGTCAGTTATAGCAGAAGAGAGAGAGACTAAGGAAGAAAGAAAGGAAGGAAGAAGAAGAAAAAGAAGGAGAGGAATAAGTGTAGGCTGCCTAGGAAAGAGTCCTAAGGTGTTCTAATTCCAGGATAATAGGTAAGTTAATTTATCTTCTTATCAACTAAAATTAACCTCTCATGACATGTTAATCATGCATGGTTAGTGAGAATTATGAAGTAATTAAGCTAAAGTTCTTGGATGGAAGCCAAAATTTAAGAGAACAAGAGTTGTTTGTGTTGGATTTTACCGTTAGAGCAGGATTTTGTACCCATAATTTCATAACCGTAAAAAAGGAATTGTGGAAAGTGAAGAATATGAAACTTATAACTTTATGTCCCATATAAATGCATATGAAACAGTTTTGCTTGAGTTGGTGTGTGTGAGGAGTTATGGCTCCATAATTAGGGCTGGTTTACAACCAACTGAGATGACCTCAGTCTTTTTATTTTCTTATAGTTTGATGGCCTTATGTTATGATTTTGATAAAGTGTAAAACATTAAATTTTTAGTTTATATCCCCTTCAAATGCCTGTAAAGTATTTTTGATTGATTTGTTATATGGAAAGAGATATGGCCCTTTGATTGGGACTAAGCCTGTACCCTGATGAAACCCCACCTTTCTTTTAATTATGTTTTCCAAGAATTTGATGTCCATAGGTTCAGAATTTGATATTGGTCAAAAATTGAAAGTTGTATATCTATGTCTGATATATATACCTATGAAATATTTTTTCCAAATCTAGCATGGTTGTTGAGATATTGTCCCTTCATCATGACTATTTGTCAACATGTTACAAACCTGCTCACCCTGAGATTGTTCCTTTGTTTTGGTGACCATATAGACTGAATTACACAGTGAGTTAAAAATAAAAAATATTCTCCTATATGTTTTTTAATTGATGGTAGATTATTATTGCAATTAGATTTGTACAATTTTAGATACACCTAAGAATATAAGACCCACTCAGACTAAGATGACATTGCAATAGGGAAAATTTTAAAAATTCACCACCTTTTTTATGTGTCTGATATTAGCCTAAAATTTGAATATGTTGTATCATTCTATGTTTAGTTTGTTTGAAAAAATAATCAAGTCATTTGGATAAGTATATCTAGAGTTATTGCTATGAGAGTGTAGCAAGCTTAGGCTGCCATATAAGGAAAATATGCATAAATACTAGGTCCACTTGCATGAATCATGCCATAGTTGCATTCCAAGCATTCACAATCATTTTGACATACTTAAAACCATGTATGTATCAAATGCTAGGATCTAAAAACTTTGAGGAAGCCATAGAGAGAGAACCAAACCTACCATAAAGGTTGGTCATATTAAAAGGTGAGTAAAAACCATAATTAGATTCAATGTGTGTGTGTGTGTGTGTGTGATAATTTTATGATATGATTATGTTCTATAACATGTATATATGACTAAATTGTTACATTTTACATGTGAATAGAAGTCAAGTGAGAATCATATGCTCTTAATGGTTACTTGGTATACCATTTTTGAATGAGCACTTGCATATGGAACTAAAAGGGTGTTGCAACCGGCTTGTCAAACACTTGCAAATCACATGGAAGATGGACCAATAGGTCCCATTGGCACATGTTATTGATAAAATGATTCACTTGTTATATGTTGGCCAACAAAATCAAATGTCTCTTGAATCACATGAATTCTCGAGAGCAGTGTTTGCCTTGTGTGGTCAAGACAAAAATTAATCTATTGCACTTGCACTTGTCTATGCAAATTTGAGATTAGTTATATAGCCAATTAAGAGTCAAAAACTATTCCAAAGGGTTCTCCCTATTAGGGTTTGAAGCATGTTTGTATAGGCTTGTGGTTGGTTATACAACTAAGTGAGTTGGTTGTATAGCTAACATAATGCTCCATTTCAAGGCTTAATTTAGTTTGGATGGTGGGTTTGATTAAAGGCTTCTCCTAAGCTTTTATTCCTTTTTTTTTTTTTTTACAATGTTTCCCCTATAATCTTTTAGAGATAGTTCCTAAAAGTTTGTCATTATTAGCTTGCATCTTACAACCTAAAATCCAATGCTCATAGTTCACCCCTAGGGCTTGAAAAATGATATTTGAGAAATGATCATTAAATAAGATACAATAAAACATTACTATAAATGTAAACACCAAAAAAAGAATATCAAAGGATATGCTTCCTTAGTAGCTCCTTGAGTAGGTACTAAAACTTCCTAAATGCCTTAGTAACTTTTTAGCAAGTGTTAGGATTCTTTGGCAGTTTTCTAGCAAGTATTAGTGTTAAATGTTTACTTTAAGCAGCTTTCAAAAGGGTATTTGGGTTTCTAGGTATATTAATAGCTTTTTAGTAAGTACTAAACTTCTTTGGCAACTTTTTAGTAGATACTAGTATTAAATATTAACTTTTAACAACTTTTGAGCAAGTATTAGAGTTGAGATAAGGGTTTGGTGGCCATTATTTTGGCAAGAAATGCCAATCTTGCAACCCCTTTGGCATGTACTAAGAAAGATTTTGTATCCTAATAGCTATTCTACCATAAAATGTTGGTTCAACATCCCTTCGAGCAAGTACTAACGTTGAAGTTGCATTTCATTAGTCATTTTAATAAAAATGATGGTTTAATAACATTCTAGCAAGTGTTGAAATTAATCATGCATTCTAATGACCATTCTGGTAACAAGTGATGATTTGACAACCTTTCTAGCATGTATAAAAAAGATTTTATATTCTAACAGGCATTTGAAAGTGAGACGAGAAGTGAGTGGCCCTTCTAACTGGTATTTGTGAAGAATTTTATGTTCTAGTGATTTCTTAGCCCTTTGATAGGTTCCACTAGTGTTTAAATTGGGTTCTTTTAACTTGTCATTAGTTTTGAAGCATATAGGGATATTTCAGTCATTTTGTAAAATTTGGCCGAAAAGGGTTTGCCTTCAAGTTTTAGATTTTTCTTCCTTTTGCTTTCATTTCTTTCCTTTTTCCCTTCCTTCTCTTTCTTCTTTTTTTTTTCTCAGTCTATTTAGTGGTATATATAGATCTATATAACCATTTAACTCAAGAACATGGAGGGATACCAAGTTCTTAAGAACACAGAGAAGTTTTAATTATTTGTATAGATAACCTTCAACGTATAAACCTCCTCGACCGACTCTAAGCCTCATTATCTCATTTTCAACCTTCTCTCTCTTTTTTTTTTCCACCTTCTTGAGAATCCTTTGGACTTAACTGTTTAGGTTTCCCTTGCTTGGATTCATAATCACACACCTCAATGCTTCCATGCATGATTTTCACAATGCCCCAATCAACTTTTCTAAGTGGGATGACCTCCCGAATGATGAGTTGGCAGCTATGATCTAAAGGCACAACTTCATTTCAGTGTCATCTTTTAGACACATCATTCCCAAGACATTCCTAAAGGGTTTAGAGCCAAGCAAAGAGGTTCACATCATTTAAGACCTATACTTGCACTTAGTCGGGGTTGCTTCCAAAGTGATAGGCCATCTATCCTTGCCTCTCTCTCTCTCTCTCTCTCTCTCTCTTTATATATATATATATATATATATATATATATATATATATTCTTTTCAACGCTTTTGAATTTTAGGCACTGTAAGAAAATTTGATCTACATGTGAGCATTATGTTAGCTTTTAAAAATTAGACTAGCTTGTAGGACACTCACATGTGGAATTCTTATAATTATTTTCTAATTATTTGTTTGATTATTGCCTTAGTTTGCATGCATGAGCAACTTCTTAATTTTTCCTCCATTCATACATAATGAAATTACTTGAGTTAGTCATAGAATAATTTTAGAAAGCAAAATTCATATTTATAGGGCTCGAAAAATTTTATTATTTTAGAATACTCAAAATTTTATTAATCTTTTCAAATTTTATGAATTACTCAAAATTTTGTTGAATCTTTTCAAATTTTATGAATTATGGATTGTTTGAAGATTAATTACATAAATCTTGTGGATTTTTGCAAAATTTTATGGACTAATTTATTATTTGTAATTTTGTTCAATTTTTGTGAATTAATGTCTACAATGCTTATGACTTTCATGTTTTAGTTTACGCATCTAACATTATTCAAGCTTTGTCCTTATTTTCTATATTCTAGCACAAACAACTTAGATTAGTCTAAAAATTATTTAATTTGATTTTGCATATATCTTAGGATTTTTCTTGCAATGTTTGTCTTGATTTGTGCTTAATCATGATTTTCCATATCTTTTGAATTTAATTTGTATTTTGTGTATTTTTACAACCAAAAATGCAAAAAATTAGTTTGTCAGCTATATTTATGCATACTTAAGATCTTGTATTGTTGTGGTTTTGATTTTTTGTTTTTTAGCGAGCTACTAGTGCTTTTGATGTTTGCTTTCATTTATCTCATATTATTGGTTGCAACGATCTTCTTTTTATCCATATAGTGTTATCTTGAGTCCTTTTTCTCTCATTTCTTTAGGGTGATATCACTTTCAGTAAGGAAAGTAAGGTTGTCATGCACACCAATATGTAGTTTAAGCGGTTACTGATTAGGGTGATGTCACATATTGAGGAGATAGAGCTCATTCCCTTTTTAAGAACATTACCAAACTAGCCATTTCAAAGTGATGCAATGACCATGCAGGCAATGACCGATAAGTGTATGAATAACACCCATGCCCTCCACATTCCATAGGTAGGGAAGCTGGTGTTCATACTCAGTTACTTGCATGACGATGACCTATTACTCGAGAATCTCCTTACCATCTGATACAGGTGTTTACCATTTGGTGCTTTAGACAAATTATGTCTATTAGCTTATAGGATATGTTCCCTGTCTAAAGGAGAGCTTCACCTTTGAGTGCTCAAGCTTCAAGAAGTTTACGCTTGCTCTAATCGACTAAAACTCTTAAGAGTAAATTGACCAAATGGCTCAGTGTTTCCTCCTATACAGTTTAATGAGGACTCTAAGTCTTCAATGTTAAAGACACCATTGAGATTTGCCTGCTACTAGCCTTGAGTACATTGAGCTGGCACACCATTTTGATTAAGGGTCAATAGTGATAGCCTACCTTTATAGATACCTAGATTGTTGGTGTTGTGGGCTATTATATATGTATGATTTTTGAATGGTCCTCGAGGTAAATGTTATCCTAAAGCACCTTTAGCTTGATTTTTTTTTTTTTTTTTTTGCTTATTCTTACTTTTTATTTCATTGATAATGTGTTCTTAGTAGGCTTGGGCTATTGAGCTGGGTTGCCAGAGGTTCGTAACCCCTTGGATGGTATAGAGTTCTACTACCCTCACTTTAGGCACTAAAGTTTCATGCACCACAATAAGCGGTCACTAGAGATTAGGCATAATCACTTAAATAAGCAAATGATGGCTCAAGTACATTATTCTATAAAAAAAACTATTAGTTTTATAATATTTATGGATTTGGTAAAATACTTATAACGGGTGTTTCTTTTTTATAGCTTTACTTGGGTTGGAGCAAACCCATAGATGTGTGGTGGCCAAAACTAGTGCACATATAGAGGCATTCATAGGGGTGCTATTTACTAGTAGGACCCACCATTAGGGAGTCATATATAAGAGAGAGGGTACTACTTTGGTAAAAGGGTCCTGATGTGCGCTTTCTACCTCAATGTCCATACAGTGATATGTTTTAGGTCGTTGATATGGAGGGTAAGGATCTACAATGAGCATTGGATCTATGACCTAGGAGTAACTGGTCACAGGCGTGAGAGGATATCAAGCATAGATGGTCGAGTCACTAGTGAGCAAGCTTTCACTATCTTAGGCACATATCTAAGTGTTCCTTCGACATGAGGCACATGCAAAAATGGTGTTATGATGTAGTGCTTATGACTCGATGGCTCACTATGAGTAGAGACCTACAAAGGCATCAACCCTAAAACCTATAATAGTGAGGGACGTAGAACTGTTTCCTGATAGCTTCATATAGATCTACGTCTCTTCTCTCATAGGCTCCATGATGACATTAGAACTCACCTGGTCGTCGTTCACATTTAAGCCTACCAGTGTGACACACATAAATGTTTTTCCTTAGTTTTTACTTTTACATCTTTATCACTTTTTATGCTTGTTAACTTAGTTTTGTGCTTGGAGATTTTTTATATCTAGGCCAAGCATATGTTCGACCTTATTGCTCCACTTGAGAGGACACTAATTCAATAAACTTCTAACCTATATGTTAGTAAAAAGGTGATCAATGTATGCATGTTTATGTTTAGGCGTATGTGTTCTTTGATCGATAAATCTGATATCTAATTGAATCCAACAAAAAGGTTCCAAATCAATTAATAAGCACAACTTTCCAACTATTGAAATTCTTTTAAAGTATTCTAAGCATCCTAAAAACAAAAGATAAAAGATGTGGTACACAAGGAAATACTCCCCTTTCAATATTGGTAGAAGGTTGATTGCATCCAAACTTTCTTCATTCTTATAGCTTATATTCTTATAGGCACTTAAGAAAATAGGTAAAATCACATAGCTAAGTGAAATAAAAACAAACTAAATGAATCATGCAAAAGAAAATTCTATTAATTTTTTAAAGTAAAAACACAATAATAAGAAAACAAGCACAAATAATGGTGCATAAGCACCTTACAACGTTAAAGCACAAACACAATAACAAGAAAACAAACCTAGAACATCACACAACCTAACACCAATAAGAGTAAAAATCAATAACATAATTTTATAAAATAATGCATCATGGACTATCCGATGGAGAAGGCAAATCTATGTTACCCTTAGAAAAGTATTATAGAATTTTCTAATCTTGATGCTTTTGTACCCTCTCCATTCTTACCAATCTCTCATCTATGGTGTCTAGTCTTTAAAGGACTAAGTTTCATGGCCCTTCTTGAGTTTCAATAGTTCCTTTTTCTTATGGAAGAGTATTGAGAGGTGGAACACTAAGAATCTCTATTCTGCCTCCTTTTTATTTTCCTCTTGAACTTCTTTTTCTTCTTGCTCTTGATTCTTTGGTCTTATGAATTTAGGTCCTCTAAACTTACATGTCACAAACCCCATTCTTTCTTATATAGTAAGATCTAAAGTCCCCAAGATAGGCACATTTTCTTCATTTATTTGGCTAGGATCAAAGCCATACAAATTCATAGCTAACCCTATGACTAAATGCCCCAATCCTATTACTTGCCTAAGATGCATCAATAATCCCACCAATTGTTGAAAAATGAAATGAGTATATGAGACTTTTAGCTTATTGTGAGCACACCACATGAGAAAAATCTCTTGTTTAGAGACTTTTAATGCTTATAACTTCCCAAAGATAGCATAAGCCATAAGCTTATGGATTATCATCAAACATTTATCTCTAATGGCTCCACTTAATTATTGATGAAAATTAATTCCATATTGACCTAAAATTATCTCCCCAAATGCTCTAGTACTAAATTTTGTATGACAATCACTTATACCTCCTATATAAAAGCCAAATGAATCTCTCATTATAGTCTGATCAATGGTATATTGGTTACCAAAATGTCTAAGTAAAAAGGATGTCTCATGCTAATTTTTAAAGTGTGATATAGAAAAGAACTTAAGATTGAGTCTTTTATAAGATGGGATTTGTGTCAATGGAAACTTTTCCCAACCCAACCTACTTAGAAGATTTTTCATACTCTTTAAGGCTTCTAGTTGCACTAAAGTTGGTTCATCTAAGAATATATATGCAATAGAGTCTAAGGAACCTCTCACATTTTTCATCCTTATGAATAGCAAAAAAAGCACTATACTTTGATGATATATCTTGAGGTCCCTTTTGTGGTTGCTTCCTTTTTCTCCTTGATGAAGATATTCTTGATGCCATCCTAAATTGATGAAAATTATGATGGTGTGGTGATGGTGATTGTGGAAGAGCAAGAAAGCTAAAGAATAGCTAAAAGATAGAGAGAACTTTTGTGTCAAAAGAATCCTACTTTTTTCAAACTTTAGAGAAGTGTTTGAATTGAATTGTGAATGAAAATGGATAGAATTATAGCTTATTTATAGACCAAAAGGAGTGAGGTTTAGATGGGAACATTTGAAATTCAAATTGGTTTGAAAAAGCCCCTCTCCCCAAAACTCCTCAAAAGCCTCAATCACGAGGCTATCACAACCCGTGACACATATTGCTAGTACGATAGTCAAGACTATGTTTTGGAGCAAAACTAGTCGTAAGCTACAACTCTAGTCATAGCTTGCAACTTTGACAAACTAAGGCTCAAGCAGGTGTAGGCACGATAATGCCCCACACTGAACATCTGAATTTCTCCAAAATAAATCCTCCATATGCAAACTATTGTCAAACATCTTCCAGACACAAGAACAATGATTAAAATGCATCAAATTAAGATTTTCCTTTTGTATAATTCATAAAACATCAAACATTAAACATAAAATTAAATTAATAAACATGAAACAATCGTTAAAATTGAAATTTAAACCTTACAAACTCCTAATTTAAATGCTAACATTCTTCAAATTAAAAACTTGCTAAAGGAAAAGTGTGAAACTCTATAACCTGTAAGACTAAATCTAAAAGATTATAAGCCAAACAAAATCACAAATTAATTCCTCCTTGGTCTTCCTCTAGCTCTTTTTAGTTTTGATGGCCTCCTTGTTCCCTTTTATGGTGGTGAAGCATAAATCATTATAGGCTCACTTCTTTCTTCCTCCTCCTCACTTGATGATGAACCTTCCACCTCTATGAGAATTTCCTCAGCCCTATTCTTCTTCTCCATAGCTATAATCTTCTTAAAAGAGTAAACATACACTTTTTCTTCTAGGAATGCCTTATAGTAAGTGTAAAAAGCCATAGCCTCTTTGGATATGAGAGTTTTCTTAGGTTTAGAAGAGGTTTTGGGTTTTGGCACTTCTAAATTGGGTAGTGGGAAAGGTAGGGATTGCTCTTCTTTCACTTTAGCTAAGATGGGTTCCATTTTGGTGTCTCTAATGCAACAATGGATAAAGAAAACAATAGTTTTTTCTTCTCTTCTACTTAAAATGATGTCCTCTCCTCCTAATGCTTATGGATTAAGTAATTCTAGAACACCTAGAAGCTTTCACACAAATGAGTACTAATCTTCACCTTTATTATCATTTTGACCTATAATCAAATAAAAACATCTCAGTAAACATTTACCATATATTTTAATGCAAAAATTTAGGGTAAGTAACATTATAACACAAAATTCATTTGAGATATTTAATGAAATTGTTACCTCCTGTTATTTTAAGACTTTCTTCATCTTACTTGCTTCTAATGTCTTCTTCTCTTTCATTATCTTTATACCAATCTATAAAAAAGAATGAAGAACTTTTATTCAAACATTTAACTAACACTAACTAATAAAAGTAAACACTAAACAAATTGCAAGAAAAAAATTAAAAAAAGCTTGGGTTGCCTCTTAAGAGTGCAATTTTAAGGGCTTAAGCTTGACCTTTCTTTTTCTTTAACTAGGTATGGTGATGAAGTGGAATACCTCCTCATACTTCTTAGGCTCCACCCAAAAATAAGGTTTGAGACGTTGTCTATTCACTTTGAAAATATCTCGTTTATGATTTTTAATGTCTATAGCTCCATGTGGATAAATATTTCTATTACAAAAGGTCCTAACCATCTCGACTTTAATTTTTTAGGAAATAACATTAACCTAAAATTGTAAAATAATAGTTATTGTTCCTCTTAGACTTTACACTACATTATGTTCTTATCATGCCCCTATAACTCTAACTCTTCTTGTGCTTTTAGTTTTTTTCCCTTTTTCATCCTCAATACCTTCTATTTTCTAGAACCTTTCCTCCATTATTAGTTTTTTTTTTTTTTTAACTTTGTACATATCAAACTCCACTTGTTCATATCCCACTCTTAAGGTCAATTTACCTTTCTCTACATCAATGAGGGTTACCCTTATTGCTAAGGATGGTCTCCATAAGATTAATAGTATCTCATAGTCTTCCTTAAAGTCTAACACCATAAAATCTACTAAAGAATAAATTTGTCCACCTTGATAAGAATGTCTTTAACAATCCCCAAAGGATACTTGACTAATTTATCATATCCTTGTCTCCTTGAGCTCACCTATTTTCAATTCATCAAAAATAGAAAAAGGCATCAAGTTAATACTAGAACCAAGATCATAAAGAGTTTTATCAAATTATAATTTACTAATTTCATAAGGTATAGTAAAACTTCCTAGATCTTTGACTTTGTAGGGAAGCTTATTTTGCAATATGGGATTGCACTCTTCTATGAGTGTTATAACTTCACACACACTTCAAGCCTCTTCTTATTAGAAATTATGCCTTTGAGAAATTTAATACAATAAGGAATTTGACCTAATGTTTCAAGGAATGAAATGTTTATGTGAATCTTCTTAAAAACTTTAAGGAACTT
Organism: Omphalea diandra; assembly: GCA_949677035.1. NCBI lineage: Eukaryota > Viridiplantae > Streptophyta > Magnoliopsida > Malpighiales > Euphorbiaceae > Omphalea > Omphalea diandra. The sequence goes on from CATIWR010214442.1 coordinate 10,597, forward strand.
GGCAAAGTCCTTTGCCATTTTGTCATCCCTTTGGTTCTTCAATCTTTGAAGGAATGGAATGAGAGGCATATAAGGTTAAACCTTGAGTGGTTGTTTAACTTCTTCCTTCTTTTCTTCTTGTGATTCCCCCTTAGGCTCTTCATCAGCTGTTCTTCTTTTTCTTGCTCTTTAAGCTCTTCAACTCTATTTTCCACCTCTCCTCTACTTCTCAAAGTGATGGCTTTCGCATACTCTTTAGGATTGAGCTTCAAATTGGATGGTAAACTCCTTACTTATCAAAAGGAAATAGCATTTTCCAACTGCCCCATTTGTACCTCTAGTGTATGAATAGATGAAGAATGATGTTTATAGATTTGATCAACTTTAACATCTAACCTTTTCAAAGCTTCATCTTATGCATCCATCCTCTCATTAGCCTTAATAATGAATTTCTTCATCATAACCTCTAAATATGATTTCTTTTTCTATTATTATTGTGCATGAAAACTTGGGGGTGCTTGTGGTCTAAAGGCATTATTCCCGCTCTAAGCAAATTTTGGATGATTTCTTCAACCAGGATTGTAAGAATTAGAATAAGGATTGTTGCCTTGAGTAATGTTAAAATCCCCCATAAAATTCACTTGTTCAACATTTAAAGAATTAAATGGATTACCAACCTAACACTGAATATTTACATGACCACCTCCTCTATAAAGCTCACAAGAAGTCATTTGCATTTTTAGAGAAGAGATAACAATGAAATTCATGACATTGATTTGCTTAGATATAGTGGTTAATTAGGCTTGCATAATGATTAGTTGATTAACCTGTATAACTCTAGCGACCTTTCTTGGCATAATTCTTTTAATTAGTCATTGATAACTATTTGTAGCCATCTCCTTAAGCAATTGATAGGCCTCATCTTTTATCTTAGCTATAAGTTCTCTACATGCATTAACATTTAAAGTGTTCTTCAAAGAAGAACTCAAACCATTGTAGAAAGTTTATAGAATGAGCCACTTTGATAAACCATGATAAGGGCACTTTCTTAGTAACTTCTTAAATCTATCCTAAATTTTGGGTTTGGATAAAGATGAGATAACCCAAGAGGAACTGAATTAGGTTGTAAATAAAAACATAAACACATAATTGTTGAAGCAACAAACACAAATCAAACATAAAAATTTTATAGTGGTTCGACAATGTGCATACTCCACTTTTTAAGCTTTCTCTTAGGCCTTTTCGATTATCTTTTAAGGCTCAAGAACAAATCATCCCTTTTACAGACTCAAAGACAACCTTCTCTTTTATTGTCTCAAGGATAATCTTCCCTTTTACAGGCTCAAGGACAACCTCCCCTTTTACAGACTTAAAGACAACCTTTACAATTACTCTCTTTTACAAGGGACAAAAGAGCCAACCCAACCCGTTGGTATTTTCTAAGGTACAATACCAATCTTTACAATCACTAATAAGGGTAGATCCAAATAACGTCAAATGCCTCTCTATTAGGCAGCAAATAAACTTTTAGTGCTTAAGAAAGCATACTCTCAAAGAGTAATAAAAATATAATCCTCACTATACCCAAATATAAGGTAAAACTAAAAAGGTTTGCACAATTAGCTTGCTTGATGTTCTCTAATTGTTTATAAATGTTCTCTAAAGTTTCTAGCTTATTTTTAGTCTTTAGAAATGGTTCTTATATAGCTAAACTCCAAAAATAAGTCATTGGAAAAGTTAATATTCAGTTTAGCAGCTTTTCTACAAAACTAGTTGTTAGAGGTCACAACACCCATTAAACTTGCAATGGATACTTTCAATGACCATTGGCTTTGACTTAAATGTTAGTAAGAGTAAGAACAATGCCCATTGATGATTTTCTAAAAAGCGAGAACTTGGTGCTCTATTTTTCAACCACTATAGAAATGATTCAGCGCCTGTTGGATATTGGGAACATCTCAATGCCTGTTGCATGATTGTCAACCCCCGTTGATTGGTCTAAAAAGTGTAGCACAATTTGGGGCACTTTTTCAATGCCTATTATGAATATAAAACACTTATTGTTAGGCCAAATTGACCCCCGTCGGAAAATCACAATGCCTGTAATGATATCCAAAGTGCATAACTCAAACTAATGCACTTCTTTAATGCTCAATGCAAAGGGACAATGCTAGTTGCGAGGGCCAGAAGACTCTAGCTATTTGTAACATTCATTCAACACCCATTGTTTATCTTTTGATGCCCGTTGAATGGTCCAACGCCTCCATTGGAAGGACCAGGCTACAACACTTATACAAAAATGCTAAAATACAAACATTAGAACTTTTCAGGGTTTTATCATTATTTTGTTATCATTCAAAATACATCATTCAAAGCAAAGGAGTTAGACTAATGTATTGGGATCACATGTTCTCTAGGGATTCACAACATTCTCTCCTTAGCATTCACAACAATCTCCCCCTTTTTGAATGATGACAAAACCAATATGTTTTTATACAAAATAATCAAAACTTAAAAACACAAAGGATACAAATGTTAAAACATAAAACTATAAAGAATATCCCAATCAAGATATCAACACAAAGCTAGATACCAAATATACCATATAGGATACAAAAATTTGAATGATAAAAACATACTAAATGTATCTAAACAGATAAGTTCAAACAAGAATATCCAACCAAATTAAGTGATATAAATAAACACATACCAATCAAAGCATCCATAAACTCTCACTTTTTTTGTCATCATGATAAAAAGATATACAAACAACTCTCCCAAAAAAAAAATCTCCCCCTTTACAAACATTAAAGCCAATTTTCTAAAAAGTAAAACAAATAGGATGATACTAAAAATACAAAACACTTAGAGATGAAGAAAAACTCTTTCTATCTATATATTTCCTTCTTACAAATATATATTTCCTTCTTACAAATCTCTCAAGATATTCAAACAATAAATCATTTAGTCTCAAAATATTCAAACAATAAATCAGTTGACATTACTTGTGGTCACATTTACTGTTCATGTATTAAGGATAGTCAAAGATAAAGGATAGTAATAAAAATTCATAATTTAAACTCCCCTTCAGTAAAAGCATATTAAACAATAAAAAGGAACAGAGATGCAACACGGTTCATAATTTCTGAAATACAGACTCCTCTTTGAATTTTGTACCTCCAATCACCATTTGATTCTCCATTTTGAGCAGAGAGTGAGGAGCTTCCAAATCTGTAAAATTAAACTTTCTTTAGTTCCCATTTTCTTTTGGGTCCTTAGGGGTTAGCAACATAAACATATTTATCTCTTAACCTAGCATAACAAAAGTACACTTAATGGTCGTATTTTCCACAATAAAGATGGCCATATTTTCCACAATAAAAGCATTACCAAATGCATGCTTTCTTAAGCTCATTCGCAATGTAAGTGTGAAGTGGCTTCCTAAAAGATTGATGCCAAAAATGTGAAAGAACTTGTGCATTCTTAAAATACTTAGTTTCATAAATAAAGGCATGATTTCCCTTTTACTTGTGATAGTGTGAGTGAGAGCAGTTATTATCACATGTAATTATTCTTTTAGGTGTAAAGTGAAGCACATTTTGCCTCCTTAGCTTATAAGATGCATACATAAAAGTATGATTAGCCTTTGGCGTAGGCTTTTTAATGTATACATATGCTAGTATTGTGTTGTGCTCATGTGATTTTGATGAAGATGGGGGAGCTCTAACTTTAGTAGACACCCTCACAAATTTTAACTTTGAAGTGGAAGGTTTAGAATGATCAAAGCTAAGCCTTTTCTATCCTTTGAAGTTTTTTTAAAGCCCGAGATAAGATAAAGTTTTTCTTTTCCTTTTTTAAAAGAGGCAAATGAATCTTTTAAAGTTTAGTTCTCTTTCTTGAGACTCTTATTTTGAGAAGAAATAATTTTATAAAACTTCTTTTCTTTTATCAAAACCTCATTTTCCTTTTGTAATAGCTCAAAAATTTTCTTTAGTTCAACCAATTTAGTTTTCAAATTTTTATTTCTTCTAAAATTTTTATCAATATCATTATTGGTGGATTTTAAGACCTCAATAAGATTTTTAATGGTAAATGTGGCTGCCAATTTTTGATCATCTTGATCTATATCACTAACAAAAAAGCTAAAACATAACTGTCTCAAAGAGCTCTCCTCTAAGGCCACGAGGCATCCAGTTTTTGCTTTCTTTTTGGCCTTCCTCATTTTTATCTTTTTATTGCAGGAGAATTCATCATCACTTGTGGATGTGGAATTCATTAATCTTTCTCCACCTTTCCTCTTGATGGTGGTCTTCTAGCTCCATTGACATACTGCTTCCTCTCGTTTGAGTTGGTCCATTTTTAGAAAGCTTCCATAGTAAGAAGACTTAATGGTTGCCATGATCGTATACCTCTTGCAATTAACCTACAAAAGAGGTTAAGCTTTGATTATAATTATTAGTTTGGATGGAAATGCGACAACTTAAGAGGGGGGGTGAATTGGATTGTAAATAAAAATACAAATACATAATTTGGAAGCAAAAAACATAAATCGAACACAGAGGTTTTATAATGGTTCGAAAATGTGCCTACTTCACTCCCTAAGCTTTCATTTAAGCCTTTTTTTATTCTTTTTCAAGGCTCAAGAACAAACCTTCCATTTTATAGGCTCAAGGACAACCTTCCTTGTACTTATTCTCATAAACTGCAGACCTTTTTTTTTTCTCACTTCACCAGATTTCGAATATGGTTTGTCATGGTTGTTTCTTGGCTTTTTATCCATTGTAACCTTCCCTTTTACAAGCTTAAAAATAACATTTACACTAACTATCATTTATAAGGAGTAAGAGATCCAACTAGACCCTTTAGTATTTTTAAAGGTACAATACCAACCTTTACAACCACTAGCAAGGATAGATCCAAATAGTGTCAAATGCCTCTCAATTAGACATCAAATAGACTTTTAGTGCTTAAGAAAATCTACTCTCAAAGAGTAACAAAAATACAATCCTCACTCTACCTGAATACAAAGCAACACTAAAAGGGTTTCCATAATTAGCTTGTTAGATGTTCTTCAGTTGTTTGCAAATGTTCTCCAAAGTTTCTAACCTATTTCTAGTCTTTAGAAATGGTCCTTAAATAGCTAAATTCCAAAAACTAGCCATTAGAAAAGTTAATGTTCAGTCCAATAACTTTTCTACAAAACTAGTATTAGAGGTCACAACACCTGTTGTTGTCAATGCCCTTTGAACTTACAACAGATACTTCTAATGCCCATTGGATTTAACTCTAATGTTTATGGGGTAAGAACAATGCCCAGTTTTGATTTTCTAAAAAACATGAACTTGGTGCTCTATTTTTTAACAACTGCAAAAATAATTCAACGCTTGTTAGAGATCTCATAATGCCCATTGGAAACATCTTAACACTCGTTGCGTGTTTGTCAACCCTCATTGGTTAGTCTAGAAAGTGTAGCATAATTTGGGGCACTTTTCCAATGTCTATTATGAATATGCAATGCCCATTGCTAGACCAAATCGATGCTCATTGTTAAACCACAACGTCCATGGTAAGGTCTAGAGTGCATAGCTCAAACTAAAGCACTTCTTCAATGCCCATTGTAAAGGGACAATGCTTGTTGTGAGGTCTATAAGACTTTGGCTATTTACAACATTCATTCAATGCCCATTGTTGATCTTTTAATGCTCGTTATGAATGTCCAATGCCCATTAGAATGTCCAGGCTATAACACTTAAATAAAAATACTAAAATACAAACATTAGAACTTTTTAGGGTTTTGTCATTATTTTTTTATCATTCAAAGTAGAGGAGTTAGACTAATGCCTTGGGGTCATATGTTCTCTAAGCATTCACAACATTCTCTCCCTAGCATTCATAACATAAATCTCATAAAGAGACTCTCCTTCTATGTGAACAAAAGAAAATATGTCATTCCTCAACTTTGTCATCTTCGCTGAAGAGTTGAACTTGTTCAAGAAGGCTTATGATAATTGCTTCCATGCAGTGATTGAATCTGAAGCTAAAGAATGATACCACGACTTGGCTTTATCTCTAAATGAAAAGGAAAATAACCTTAGCTTAATAGCATCATACAAAAATCTATTTTCCTTAAAAGTATCACAAATCTCTAAGAAGGTTGTTTTATAATTGTTTGGATCTTCATGTGGCAAACCTCTAAACTAATTATTTTGCATCATTTGAATGATGACTAGCTTGATTTCAAAGTTATTTGCATTGACAGTTGGTCTAGTAACTCCCAACTATGGTTCATTGAGCACTAGGACTCCATAGTCCCTTACAGACCTTTCATTTACCAGATTGTCTGCCATTTGATTTCTTCTATTATATTCTTCCAATCTTTATCTTCTTATACCCACTCTAAGAGTTCTTTCAATATTAGGATCAAAAGGTTCTAGATTTTGCTCTTCGCATACAAGTTTTCCTTTGAAATCAAATAAAGATAAAATAAAAATTCCATATTAAGAGTAAATCAAAGCTTCCAATAATAAGCACAATGCAAGCACCATGCAACAACGACACTAATTTCTTTGATCCACTAATCTGATATCTAAAAAAATCCAGCAAAGTGGTTCCAAATCAATTAATAAGCAAACCTTTCCAAATATTGAATTTCTTTTAAATTGTTTTTAAAACCATAATGCAATTAATCACAATATAACAATGATCAAAGTAATACAATGCACAAGAGTGTGTGCAGATATCATCCCATGGAGATAAGGGCAATAAGTACTTGAATATGATGATCTTATTTTTATCTAGAAACCAAAAATTGAAGAAAATGTATAAACTAATAATGCAAATAAAATAAACTAAACTAGTAATTGAATGGTTAAAAAGATCAAAGCAATCAAGAAAGAAAATATTATGAATAAAACACCTAGGACACTTAATCTCACTAACAAAAAATTATGAAGTTATTAATCATTCAATAATATATTTGATTAAGGCATGCAACTATTGATTAACACTCTAGTTATTAAGGCTCTCTCTCAATATGTCACTTAATATGTAATCATCCCTCTAAATCCATCTTTCGATGTGAACTAGGAATGTGTTACTTCATCAACTCAAGTAATCCTTTAAGTGATATCAATAAGTTAAGTGTGTATCTCTACTCATCAATTAACCTAAAGGAAATGATTATAGGTATATTTTTAAATAAATCACGTAATTAGTGATCAAGCAATCATAAACATTAAGATTAATAATCATTTACTTACGAAACAATAAAATCCTAATATAATCATTGAAAACATAAATCAATCAATCATTATCCATGGCTACATCAAAGTTCTAGATTAAAGATCTAGCCTAACGTAATAACAAAATAAGCTAAATCCAAAAGCAAAAACATCATCTTAAATGGAAGATAAATCTTCTCTTGTTCTTCTTTTTTCGATCCAATGAAGCTTTAAATTTTTCCATTTTATCTCACTTTAAAGCATGTATCCTCTTGTTTTCTTTTCTCTAAAACTCTTCTTTCTACCCTTCCTAACCTTTTCTTTGAAAACCCTAAGTGTTGGCCTTTTATACTATCCAAAAACACTAAAATATAGGTTAAAATATAGGCTACGGATCGCCTAAGTCATGGCTTACAACCCTCATCAGACTAAGAAAAGTCATTGCCTATAACTTTAATCATAGGTGAAGCAGCAAGCTTCTTTCCTCATAAGTTCAAATTTCTAGTTTGGTCCCTAAAGTTGTTATTCATGCCTGGTTTGGTCCTAGTTCACTCCAAACTTGCTAAAACACCTATAAAACATCCAAATGCGAGGAAAACCTATAAAACATCCAAATGTGAGGAATAACACAAATTAACTTAGAACGACTTAATTTATACACAGATTAACATCAATTTAAGCTTGAATCCTACCATATATTTATGCATAAATTAAGTCTAACATATGTGTGTAACCTAACCATCCTACCATACAGATAAGACCGAGAGCTATGAGAGATGTGTAATGAGCTTACAAAGCTCTAACTGAGCACAAAACACCTAGTGCCTATGGAGAAAGAGGACTAAAATTACTATAAAGCCCTAAGATTGTTGGGATTTATAGAATAAACACATAGGAAAAATGAAAATTTGTCCACATAGAATCCCACCAAGGATCCATGTAATTTGATTAAATCAAAAGGAAAGGATCCAAATCTTACCAATTTTTGTGAAAAGTGACAAATATATTAGAAAGAAGAGAGGGTTTACATCGTTAACACCCAACCTCGAGCTTAGAGTCGAATTTAGATGTCACCAAAGGATGATCATCGTCTGTAGGTATCCACAAAAACAAGCTCTCCCCAAAAATAGAAGTGTGCTAGCACTAAGGTTTTTTCTTTCTCTCTCTAAAATGTTTTATGAAAATATGGATGCTTTGTCTGTTCAAAAAATGCTAAAACATGCATATATATCTTAATTGTTAATTATATTTTTGGCCAACTCAGTATATTAAAAGATACAGATAATATCTTATTTTATTTTAACCTTTAAAAATTAAATGGATATCTAAATAATTTAAATAATATCTCTAATTATCTTAATTATAAATATAGAGCGTAATAAAATCCCAATTTCATTTTGAGCTTATTCTATGTGTGCAACCTTCTGTGTCTATGTGTGTCTATGTGTGTGTGTGTGTGTATACATAAACATCTTTTTATCTTTGCATGTCTGTGTGTACATTTATATAGATACATACATATATATATATATATATATATATATATATATATATATATATATATATACACACACATATACACACACACACACACACACACACACACACACATATATATATATATATATATATATATATATATATAGACATATATATATATATATATATATATATATATATATATATATATATATATATATATATATATATATATATATATATATATATATTTCTTTCCTTTTTTTTAAAAAAAATTTCGTAATAGTTCAATTAAAATTAAAATTTAC
>CATIWR010214448.1:0-39549 GCA_949677035.1 Omphalea diandra
AGTGCATGGACACTAAATGCTCAAGAAAACCAAGAAGAGCAATTTGAATTGGAACTGGAGCTGTTACCCACAATGTCCAGTCCAACAAAACATGCTCAACCATATCTGCATTGGACAGTACAATGCAATTTGAAGTTTCAATAGGCATATCAGAATTTTCTAGCTCTGAAATATGACTGAATGAATCTTTTTGAGCAGAAAAATCATCCAAATTAGATCCAATAGAAGAAGTTTCATCATGAAATTTTGACAAGCTAAGACCCTCAAATGCAGCTTCATGAATAGTCGCAGCAGGAGACAAAATAGTTTGTGCATTTTCCAACTTCTTTGCTTCAGAAAATGAAGCTTCACATGCAGCAATTTGGAAAAAGATTTCAAGAGATTGCATATCAAATAATGACATCCTACGACGCAAAAAAAGAGCTAGCAAATGGTATCCCCTGTAAGTCTGCATGTCTCTGACATTTTGGGGATTCTGATGAAGAGCACAGGCAAGTAATGTTAATGCCATGTGAAGCATGCCCTTGGTCTCAGCAGCTTCAACAAGGGCCAGGACAACAGCCATCCCACCAACAGGTCGGATTGTATCTCCAATCACACACTGCCTACACGCATAGACATCCCCAAGAAGACGTCCAAATCGTGGTATGCCTGAAAATAAACAAGAGAGAGAAAGAGAACCAAGAAATAAATGACATCCTCAACAGCGCGCTTAAAGTTAGACAAACAATTGCTTAAAGCAGAATCAGAATTTTTATACGCACCCCCAATAGGAGAAGCAGCAGCAGACATAGGGTCAACCAGATTGAGCAAGGAGACTGTACCAGATGCGCGGATAGCTTCAGTACAAGTTCCATCAAATGCAAAGATAAGTTTCCTTCCAGAGAGCTGCAATGAAAGATTTCCTAGCCTATCCAAATCCCAAACAATACCACTGCCATCTGACTTGGAATCTCCAGGCTTGCCAGCACTTTCAATCTTTTGCATGTTTGCGTAGGGCAAATCAACATCTAATGAATCCAAAATGGCCATGCTACCACCGCCACAAGCCTGAGTAGGGACAAAACGGAGAAGATCTGAATCTTGGAAGAGCCCTCTATATCCTCGACCAAGAATATACATGAAACATATACACCCTGACGTAAGCACCTCCTCAAAAAGATAACAAGAACGGATTTTCCATATCAGGTCACTAATTCTTGTGCAAATAGGTGGGGTACCAATTGTCACCTGCAAGGGTTTTCCAACAGGAGATGGAGAATATCCTAGTTTCCCTGTGTGCCTTAGCTTTCCGTTAAGATACACATAAGCAATACTAGCTTGAAATAGTCCAGCAAGAGCATTTGGTTTGCTATGAACAATTGCAAGATGATGCCACCTCCCTTCTTCCAGTTCTAATCCAGGGAAAGACAATGAGGAAGAGTTACTGGTAGCAAGGGTTAGAACACCATCCTCCCGAAGGTAAAGTTCTGCAAAGAACATATTTTCATTATTTGCTGTACCAACAGAAAATATCCGAAGAATATGCCGTTCATTGTGCTGCACATTAGAGCCATTGTGCCTCTTAGAAGGGCCAATTTTGGAAGGTTCTGTTCCCTTCCCCTGTGATTTCAAGAAATTTCTAAACTGAAACCAACATACAAATGAATATCCAGCAGCTGGAGGCCAGGATCTCTCTCCCAAAGATACCTGAACAGAAGCATGGCCAATCTTACTCATGTCCATCTCAACAAATGGAGCTAGAGAAACATTTTCTGAGGCCATATCTTCCATTAGTATCAATCTCTCCATCATATCGACAAGAATATGCCCTGAATTCATCAGCCTCAATTGAACAATGTATCTGATAAGCAGTCGAAGTTCTGATACAGACAACCTTTCACCAGAAATATAAACTCAGTATCTAACATAATATAGGTCAACAAATTTTGAACATAACAGAAGTCAACAAATAAATCAAGCAAGGACTCTAGAACACGACAGAAGTCCTACCTATATGCCCCAAGAACTTCCACAATCTTCAGCACATATGAAAGTAATGGAGATGAGCCAGAAAGGAAGGGATGAATTGTTTCCAACAAAAGTTCCACACAACCTAGACGCATTGAGAGCAAATAAATAAACAAACAAAAAGTGACAAAACTAGTCAATAAACAAGGAAGGATATGGAAGTTCAAAAAAACTCTATCACATACCTACAGAAGTGAGGTTTTCCTGATTAAAGGGACCAGCACGGGCAAGCCTGTCAAGAAGGTTCAGCAATTCTAACTGCACCTTGGGAGTAAAGAGCAACAGTGAACGGATCAAAACTCTAACAGCACCAGCATTGTACACTCGTTCCTTATAAGGATTAAACACACCTGACAGGGTCATTACAAGGGAACCAGCTGACTCAGATTCAGTCATATCAGCTGGTATGGAACTGTCTGATGACAAGAATGGTGGGAGCACAATTTCAAGAGCTAGTTCCAACAACAACTGTATGAGTTGCTTTTCACATTCCACAGAAAGCAAGTCAGACTCAGCTAAAAGATCATAAAAAGTTTGGGATGATATAATAGAATGCAATTTTGTCCTATTCATAGCATTATCACACACTCCAGCTGTCATGAGGCGCAATAAGTACGTAAAAACTTTGATATGGGGAGTGAAATAAGAGTCATCCTTCATTTCTCCATCCCCTTGGAAACTGTGGAGTGTGGTCAAAAGAAGAGAAAACCCAGTGGCTTCACCAAAGACCCTCTGAGCTGAATTTTTAGCTCCTAATATGCGCCACAAGGCACCCATTGTGTCGCATTTCGCATCATTTTCAAGCCTATATTGATGTCCTACACTACTTGTAACCATTCCACTTTTGAGAACTTCAACAACCGCACCTAATTCTTCAGGATGAGCCTGGTAACATAAAAATTAAGTGATTATCTTGGCAGTGCCCATAAAACAATTAGGATACTGCAGACAAGCATGTAACAAGTTTTTCATAAAATCATGGTTATTTCAACAGTCCGGAAAAACTCATGTTGAAACGACCAACTGTACATAAAGAAAGAGCAATGACAACTCTTAGTAGAAAGACATCCAGAGTCAAACCGAAAATCTAAAAATACTGAAAAACGCACAAACCTGTGTAATATCTTCAGTGATTAAACACGACAATACTCGGAGGACCCCAGGACGATGAACATTAGACACCAAAAAAGGAAGAACAATAGTCACACCATTGGCTGAACGAAATGAAGATTGATTGGCTTCAGCTTTCTTCACTAAAGCGACCATGCAATCCCATGCAACATATATTGTGTCCTCAATTTCAAAGATGGGAAACTTTCCTGAACCAGATTCCATTAGCTTGGGTGACGAAAGAATAGCATCTTTACTATTCAAGTGTTTCTTGAAGCTGCTAGAGCCAGACTTTGTTTCTGACTGATTAGGATTAACACTTTCTTGATCTGGACCCAAAAGAAACTTGTGCTGCTTCAGATCATCCAACAGAACTTCCAGCACACCAACTTCTCGAAGGACTTTCTTGTATTGCTGATCAAATGATAAAAGTTTTACAAAGAAAGAAAGTATCGTGTGCTTCAATTCTGACGTTATTGATTGCTGCAATAAGCAACAAAGCGAAAGCAACTCTTGCTCAGGAATACAATTCACGACAGTCACAGCATATTCAAGAATTTTCAAAATTATCTCTTGCAAAGGAGGAGGGAAACCAGACATATTTAGAATAAGAAGTGGAACTGTCCGCAATTGCTGACACAACCTGTAATTTTCAAGATGACTTGAGAAGATCTTAAACATTCTATTTAGAACTTCTGCCTGCAGTTCTCTGCTGTCCGCCTTGAGAAAAATGTCTTGCAGCATCTGAACTGCTTCAAGGTCCTTAACTTTATTATTGTCCTTCTCCCAGTTTTCATCAGCAAAGCGATCAAGAGATGGTGTACGACTTCTACTATGACCACTTCTCTTGGTGTGAGAAGCTCTTGAACCTTTTCCCCTAGATGATCCTGCAGGTTCAGCTGGACCAGTTTGAGCCAGATTAACAAGAACATCAAGCAACCTAGATAATGCAGGTGATAAATGTTGCATCGAGGGTTCTTCTTTTCTGATCAAATCCCTTCTTTCTCCATTCAATGCATGAGAACCAGGTAAACTGTATTGTTGGTCAACAGAACGTTCTGAATTAGTGGACTGAGCATCCTCATTATGTGGCATTGAGGACAGAACTAAAGCAAACTGAACAAGGAACTGATAACCATGGGCATTATGAATATCTTCCCTGAGCCTAACACCACCAGACTCTACAATTCAAAATTACATAAAATCAGCATAAAAAATGTACGCCAACTGTAAAGCTGGAAATAATTCAAAATTCACAACAGCATAAGCATTTTTTACAACATTCCAGGAATCAAGACCACAGCATTCATGATATCGATGGAATTCTTATTGATTGCCCTTACAAAATAGAAGAAGAAAAATTAATGGACCAATTACCAGGTCTATATGACAATTCTACACATTCAAGTAACAAATCCACAATGCTCATAGTGTAGGCAGAATCACCAGAGTCTGGATTAAAATCTTTAACAGCCATTAAGAGAACTTTTATCTGCATGGAAAATATAGATATATCATTTGCTGTACGATGTATTAAAAAGTTTAGATAGGACTACAAACTATACCAGCTATTACAATAAGAAAAGGCAGAAACTGGAAGAGATTGTTGAGAGGAAATTTAGAATCTCAACAGAAGAAAAAGAATGTCCAAATCCCTTGAAATGAATGGTATACGCGTACACACATTTCAACAGCTAGCATAATCCAAGAAGCATGTTTCACCACACAGTACTCAAAACCAGCAATAAAATACAATAGCATACACTTCATAGAATCATTGAAGACATGATAAAGATGAATTCAACATGCTGGATGCAGATTGACATTATAATGCCATCCATAAGTACTTCCAGCCTTTTCATAGACCACTTGAATTTATGTCCCTAGACCACTGTTGCATCAAAATTTCAGACCACAAGAATTAATTGCATTTCTCCTCTTCTAAAACATAATACACACACACACACACACACACATACACGTGTACACACATATACACATACAAACTCTACACCAACAATTTCAAAACAATATTCCAATTATGCATTAAAGTGGAAAACAAGGAATGAACTCAGAATAAGTACAATGTTGCTCTTCTGCTTTGAAATGCAAGTCTGAAATGTTTCATGATAAGTGATCTGGATAATGCGGCAGTTAGTACTGTAAATATATATGTATATATATATATATATATATATATATATATATACACATGGAGAAGTACAAAGGAAATATTCAAGATAATAGATACCATATTCGAGAATTTTCTATCATGTATAGAAAAATCTTAACAAAGAACAAGGCTTAAATCATGTGGCACAACACAAACCATTTCCTTAACTCTCTGCACTGAAAAATGCATTTCAGAAAAACATTTTCTCACGTGATACAAATTTCTAGCCCTAATGCATGGAGACTCAACTTTTATCCCTGTACAGAAACTATTTGTGTCTTATTAACTAGTTGTACACATGTTTCAAAACACCTGCAATGTAATTATTGGAGATCCTCTAATATATGGGATTGGGGGGAGGGAGAGGGGGGTGTTAAAGGTCCCTGTGCTTTTCACATATGTTTTATGCGTATATAATGCCAATACCAGGTGATGTTTGCGTATATATCTGGCTGTGCTTCCATTGTCATTGACCAAAAGAAGACCGAGTATCTGGAATAACAATTAAAAAAGCAACAAAAACAAGTTCCAACTGTCAGACCATAAAGTATATAATCATTTTTAGTGGCTAGTGGCTACACACAAATGCTACCTGAATTGCATGCCTATGAAGTTGTATGCTGTGAAGTGGAACAAGACCCTGTTTATATTGAGAAAAGATAGTTAAAGAACCAGTAGCAACCATATGAAAAAGCAACTGCAGTGAATCATCCTCAATCAAACTTTGTGCTGCTGAAGGATGGCTTGCCAATGCTTTCATAATGTGCACTATGCTTCCCTCCACCTGCATGAACAATGATAAATATTAGAACTCAAAAAGAACACTGTTCCTCTTGTTTATATCAACAAAAGCTCAATATTAACATGGGAACTAAGATGACAGGCAGGTAAGTAAAGCATTAAGACTTCAGAGCCCACGCAAAAATTTAACACAATTTCAAGTGTTCAACGTAAACCAAATACAACCTTATTAGTTAGAACAATTTTAAGTTTGTCTTTAAAGAGGAAAATGAGCTTTTGTCAGTCTATTTGCAAGAACAAGGTGCATATGATAAGTTTAGATATTTTTGAAAATGGTATCATGAGTCGACTTAACAGCAACAGAAATATGTTCTAGCAGCCATTCAAGTGGGAAAAAGTTATGCGATTCACCACACACAAACAAAATGTGTGCGCATGCACAAAACAGTAAATATAGAGGCAAGAAAATATATAAAAAAGCTACCTCAAGTCTGCGGGCATGCCCAACATCACCATGATTCTTTTCAGGTAGCATTGGCACTTCCGAAATAATAATCTTTTTCCTTTGACTGACTTCAGGACTTAGAAGTGCATTCAGAACATGAATAAGACAGCATAATATGCCAGAATCAAGGAGAAATTGTTTATCAATAGGCTGCAAGAGACAAAACATAATTATAGTGCTTTTACAACAGAAACAATAAATTCAACACAGGAAATGTGATTATTTCAATATACATCTCTTTGTATGTACAAAAACTAACATAATCAGTATCCTCATTTATTGCAGAAAAAATGGCAGCATCAACAATCAATTGACAGCATGAACGTATTAAAGAAATGATTCAAATTTTATATCATGAGGTATGGAGCAGAAGAAGCAAATGACATGCACAGCTCCAACTGTTTTTTTTTTTTATTATTTTTTATGTTGGGGGGGGGGAGGGGTTCCAACAGTGCTAAGGTAAAAGAACTATACCCCAGATACAAGGACTTCTATAGCAGTCAGCAAATTTGAACCGGGACTGATGCCATCCTGCAGAAAAGCATGCATAATACAGCAGTGAACACCAAATCACGCAAGCAAAGCAGGGAGAAACAAGAACAGCATTTAGAATAAATAAGAGGTAGACCTCAATCCCTTCTGCGAAAAATCTTAATACATTCTCTACATCTAAAGATCTTGTTTTGCTGCTGATCTTTAGCTTCTCAATGTCACTAACAAATGCTCTTCCCACAACAAAAGAGAAAATGTGTGTTTCAACTAACCTGTGATTTATGAAAACAGTTTCATAATGTTTTAACAAGCTGAATACTACGGAAATACCAAAAGCAGAAATCTTATGCAAAAAGTAAAAACAAATAACTGGTTCCACTGCTAGATATTATAGAAGGCAGGAAATTAGTGTTCTTAAACAACTAATTCAAAACCCAAAAAAAAAAAAAAAATCAATGAGATCCAAGGTACAAGGCAATTTTCCCCTCATTTAGACATGGTCTGAGTTTCACATACATGATTCTAAGCAAGAAATCAATATGAAGCGAAAGAAACCCTTTAAATAATGGTTGTCTGCAGTACATGATACATAGAAGAAACAGCTTGAGGAAGAATAAGAAATATGGCAATGCCGAATAATTTGATTTTTCTTCAATCATTCTTTTCAAATAGAGTGGCCCAATATCGCTCTAAGTGGAAAAACCAAATCCATATAGCCAACCCCAATTAACTTGAGAGTAAGGCTTAGTTGAGTTGAGATGAGCATTGTTTTCAAATAGAGTAATCAACTCCGCACATTTATCACATAGGATTCTTGGGGACAAGAAAGGTCTCTTGTACAAGATGAATCATACACAAGAAAATAATCTAGAAGATCTATCAAAGCCTGTTAAAAAGATCTCTTCTACAAGATCAATCATACAAAAGAAAATAATCTATAAGATCTATCAAAGCCTGTTAAAAAGATCTCTTTTTCAAGATGAATCATACACAAGAAGATTATCAACTAGATCTATCAAAGACTGTTCATCCATCATATAACGACCAATTGGCCTAGCATGAAAATAAAAAAAAATCTATCTCTAATTGTGGAGGGGACAACAACAATACTAATAAAAGCTTAAAGGAGGAATAGTGTCCATACATGGTAACTAATTGGGCTACATTAGCATGTTGCTTCACTAGTCTACAAAAAGTATCCACAGTCAAATTCAAGGCCACTTCTTTCTCCTGCATGGATAATGAAAGACCATTAGTAACTAATTATTTTGATACAAAAAGCAAGTTTTATCTTACATATTAATAGTAATGGAGAAATACAAAATAATATCAGGAAAAATTTTATTCATTGAAACAAGCACCTTTTCGGAGCTGGATGAACGGAACTCCTCCCAAAATCTCTTGAAGTCCAATTCCAATTCAAATCTGTCTCTGCTTTTTCATAAACAAAGATAAAGAAAATAATAAACTAGCAGGAGTCAAATTATAACGAAAATTTTTTTGAAACTATTTTATGGTAAAATAAGATTCAGTGATAATTGAAGGAAACAAAATACTAGCCCATTCCTTGGACTCTGAGATGTGTATCCAGGAGTTGATTCAAATATTTTGCCAAATTTTCATAGACCTTTTGAACTACTTAAAAGTATCGAGAGTCAAAACCATGTCTAATCAATGTCATTCCCAACAGCAATTTAGGATAAAATATAGAGTCAGTTGCTTGTTTGAAGGTAAAAGAAATTCCAAAATCTTCATTAGGTAGATGAGGAATATCTTAGTAAATAAAGAAAAAGGAAAATATAAAAATTAGGGCAAGATATCCTCCTGATTAAAAGGAAAATTAAAGTAAAGAGAAATGTATGAAATTAAATCATCAAAGTAACCAAAAAGCTAAAAACTTACAACAAAAAAATGAATGTTCTTCTTGATAGGTAAGACTTGAACCTTATACCCTTTGCAACCATAGCCCATGTCTTGCACTTGAACAGGAGTCCAAGTTTTTCTTAATGCCTATATCTTGAACTAGCCCTAACATTGTAACCTCACTGGAAATGTTTCCTAATAATTGTAAGGATATCATATATTCACATAAAGGCAAAAAATTCACCTCTCTCATATTTAACCAGGATGAGAAATGCAAGAATTATCTTAGATCATCGTTTAACTACTGCTCACTTTCAAATTAATTATCACCTTTGCAACCCTTTACACATTCTGGCTCGTTTTCCATAATCCCAAAATATTCAGATTCTTAAGTGTTTAACCTTATTTCAACTGGTCACTCCTAATTGATGGTGGAAACATCCAAATAACTTTCACATGTAACAGTAATGCATCTTCAGCTGATACATATACAACAGAAAATAATCCTAACCTAAGTTATTTATGACTAAAAACTACCCTTTCACTCCCAAAATCTCCATTTGCCTAGCTGCCACTCCATACTCTAAATTTTTGATCCATAAACAAGACTAGCTTTATGCTACAATAGAAAAGTGTAACATCTTATGTATCAAATTCATGCAGATGATATAAAACACAATTCCCTAATCAATACATACTCTCCAAACATATTAATCTATTGTAAGAATCCAATCTTCACAGGCAAAAAAACATATACACATATGTTGAATGAGAACCAAAAAATTAGATGATAGATCATCCATCATCATCCAAACTTGAAATCTCTATCTTAAATGAAAAGTATCATTTACTAATTAGCATAGTGATTATATAACTCCTGACAACATAGATATCCTGGAAGTGGAAAAAAAAATTCACAAAATAACATGTTGTTAGGCATAAAATTAAAGCCTTTTTCTCTATCATGATGTACATCCCGCAATCATCCTATATATGGACCTTCACATGGTAAGAAACAGGTGCTGAGATGAAGCAAAAAGCTTAGACTAAATCTCCCCGTCTATATTAAAAAACTGTTGAGAGTTATTTCCTTCTATTCTTCATCTATTAAACTGAACAAATACCAATATGAGCTAAAAGCTTTAGACAGTAGTATTAATGCACCATCTCAGCGGTGAACAATCAAAATAAGCATAGGCAGCACCAGAGAATTCGAAAACACTAACTTAAAACTTCTGTTCTTCTTTCTATCAGTTCATCAAAAGCATCCAAGTGCCAAATTGTACTGACAGGACACTTAGAACAGCTCATCTGCTCCCATTACAGATCAATGCGAGGTGCAGTCAACGTAGATTACGTTTTTCTTATTGAAAAATAAATAAAAATCAAACACAAAATGCACAACTAAAAATTCGCGAAAATCAATCACCTAAAATAAATAAGAGGGACAAACCTGGCTGGAGATGATCTGAAGTCGTGAAGAGTGGCAGGCGAATCATTGCTGTCACGATTGAAGAAATAAGAAGAAGAGGCAGCAGTTGCAGCCGATGATGAAGAAGAAGAAATAGGTGGAGATTGAGTTAAGCCGACCTTCTCTTTAATGTCCTTAAGCAATGATACCCATTTCATCGTTGGTTTCCTGATGCGCCTCTCTCATTCGACGTCCAATAATCCAACCGCCCCTTCCTCTAGTCTGCTCCTCCAAGCACCAGATCCGTCCCTTCTAGATTTCCAACCCAATCTAGAAGGTCCCCTCCACCAGCAGGGAAAAAGGAAAAAAAAAAAAATAATCAGGCAAGAAATCGCATTAGGAAATCGAAGCTCGAAAACCGATGGATCGGCAGCGAGATCTGGGAATTTATTAATTTCTTTTTCCTTCTCTTACTTAATTTTGCTGTTTACTTTTCCTTTTTTTTTTTTTTTTTGCTGCGTGTGTATGCGTGTTTTTAGAAATTTAAATTTTTTTGGGGGAAATGTGAATTAGGAGCCTAAAATGAAGGGGGAGAGCTGAACTGAAAGGCGACTTCGGTTAGGAAAGAAAGGCAACAGAATGACGAATGTGACGACGACGATGATGAAGACGAAGAAGAAAAATAAGAAAACGCAAATCCTTTTTTTCTCTCTCTGCTGTTTTTGGACAGCCTCTCCGCGCCTTGTTTCTCGGTCTATATCCGTCTCTCTCTGCAGGATAAATTAAATTGTCTTGACGTTGTTTTTTTATTCAAATTCTTTTCTTTTTTATTTTAGTTTTTAAGAAAAAAGAGTAAAAGAAAAGCTAAAGAAAAATCGTTTATAAGTTCACATAACACTTGCCTCGCTCGTTCCTCGGCCACGTCAGCCAGAGATCCAGTACGCCTACGTCTTCCACGTGGCACGTCGAGATTGCCGGTCATTCAAGACGTGATTGCCTCGCTTCTCTACGCTCTGTGCTTCCGTCGTTTGGGCACGATTTGGTCTGCTTTGTACCACAGATTCCTTCTCAGGTTTTCGTTTAACAAGAAATAAAAAATATATTCAAGTTATTGATGCTGCTGATTTCATCCACTTTGAATTTTAGTTGCGTTTGTAGTACCTTTGTTCATTTTTTAAAATTAAAATTAAAATTTCTATATTTTATTTTCAAAATATGTTTATATTAATTTTTAATTTTTCAAATTTGTTTAATCATCTATTTGACGTTATTGTTATTTTAATTTTATAAATTATCCTCTCATTTTCAAATGAAATTGAACCTATATTGGTTATGAAAACTTTTAAAAAGCATTTTCCTTTTTTTTTTTCTCAAAAAAACAAGTTTAAGCTTCAATGTCTGAGATGGTTTAGACAAAATCTCTTTCTTTGAAATTTTTTTAGAAAATGATAATAAATAAATGCAGGAGATTACTTTTTTATGGGCTATTTGTTTTTTGGTCGGCTTTTTCATTCCTTAGTGACAAAGGCATATCAATTAGCTTCTGTTTAGTGTATACTATATTTATATTTGAGATTGGAATTGCTTTTATTTTAGCTGAAAATGGCTATATTATGAAGGGAACTCTCATAATTAAATGCGAACGGTAAATATGTTTGAAAATTAATTGACGATCAATCATAAATTAGTTGAGTTTTTTCATTGTTTGAATTGATATTCTTTAGTTATTTGAGCAATTTATTGTAAGATATTATATTATGATTCATGAATCAAAATCGAATAATTGATATATCTATTTTTTTCATGTGAAAATCATATGTCTAAATTATTTTTCTTAGAGAAAATGCATAAATTCGGATATTTTATGAAAAGCTGTATCGAAACAAATTTGTCAAGATCGACCACCTGCATGATTTACTTTAAAATACCAAAAAAAAAAAAAAAAAAAAAAGAGGGTATTAGTAATAAAATGCATTGAAGATTCAAATTTGTAATTATAATACATATATAATTATAAACCTCATCGTCAGATGCATTGAAGATTCAAAGAATGCGAAAATAACTTGTCCGAGTTAATTAATATCCAAGCCAAGATCATATGATGGAAACAGATCGATGGTAAATTAGGTAGATTGGAAATTTATTAGAGGATGTATGACATGGGACATATGACCTAATATTTAAGATTGCAGCTAGCGGAAGACAATGCTGCTATCAGGATTGAAAATATTTTAAAATTATAAATTTATATTTTTCAAGTTTAATCAATTGTAATTGACGAAAATAAAAATTCTCAAATAAAATCATCACACATCATCAATTCATATATAATTTTGTTCAACATATGTAAAATCTCCAAATTTTACATATATAATTATAAACTTCATCATCAATTGCCACTCTCCTTTTTTTTTTTTTTTCCCCTCTTTGACTAAAATTAAAATATCAAAGAAAAAAAAAAACCCATCACCCTTTTTTAAGCGGTGCAGTTGCTTTGCAGAGAGTCATGTTCAAGATATAGTTAAACAATAAAAGTAGATTGATTCAGTCTACAATACCACAATTTTCTTTTTCTCCAAAAAAAAAAAAAAGGCACATTATGAAGAAAAAAATGGTTAGGTGAGAGCGACCGAGTCTTTTGTGTACTTGAAGCTGTCAACGATGGACAAAAATCACAAAGGCTGATTTTCAACTAATGCCAATCTAGCAAATGCAAAACCATTTCTTGACATTGCACTCTTTCCCTTTGTTTGGAACAAAGATATGAAAAGGAAAATAAAAAAAACATAAGAGAGAATTATAATTTTTTATTGTTTGAGAATGAAAAGAAAATAAAAAAAAGAAAAATAACTTTTATTTTTCTCTTTTTATTTTTTCTTCAAAATAGAGATAAAATGCAATGATTAAATGAAAATTATAGTGAATTTACCTTTTTATTCTTAATATTTCAATTAAAAAAAGGAAAATACTTCTTTTTTTATCCAAAATGTCGAAGAAAAATAAATGAAAAAATAAAATTTTATTTTTCTTTTTTATCTAAATATGAACAAAAATAAAATGAAATAAAATTTATTTTCTATTTTAGGTTTCTAATCCACAAGGTCAAAATTCGCCACCGATCCCATCTTGGATTATGTTAATGGACACACGACACTAATTAGAAAACGACCAATCAATTTTGCATACATCGCTACATATGTAGTTGACGGTGTTCCACACCATAACTTGTTTCAGAAAGATTTAACATATATAAAAGGGCATGGACGATCTAATTATTAAATCATTGGCCTAACACTATGGAATTAAATTCAAAAAATTAATTATACTTTCCTAAATTTAATCACTTTTATTATTTTGTAATCACAGTTGTTAGGTTACTGTAAACCATTGTTAAGTACACAAGGTAATAAGATAAATTTGGTTTTTTTTTAATTAGTCCATATTTTTATATCAGCAATATAGTTTATTAAAATATATATCAATATAATGTTAGCTAATTAAGCTGACCGAGTTTCAAAATACTATTCTATTATTGGCAAGGTTTAGAGTTCAAAACACTCGCTGGAAATGTTTGCTCCCAATTTGAGCAAAATTAATATCAAACCTAAAAAGGTGCAGAAATAGTTTATTTAAATACAAAAAATAATTATCTTTATAATAATAAATATATACTTTATAATGCAAAAAGTCGTATATGAATATAACAATCATATTTAAGGATTTTTAATATGCCAAAAAATATATTCTTTTTATATAAATGAATTAAAACTCCTTTTGAATAAATCATACAAGAAAAAATTTCTTTGAATAGAATTCTCTCACTTAATAATAGAATTACTGTATTGAAATGAATTTTAAATTAACAAAATTCAATTAAATTTTACTATTTAAAGAAAATTATAATAAATTGAAATTACTTTTTTAAATGTAAGAATTTTTGTGTGAGCTAATATTAATTATTGATTTGTTTTAAGTTTTATAAAACAGACTGAATAATATAGTTTGTTGATTAGAGGTAAACCCAATTAAATTGTAATCAAATAAGTTATGGGGCTATGACACATTTAATAAGCCGATATGGAAGACGGTTTGTATAGACCTAATTTAACATGAACCTGTGATGGATGAGTCTGTTAAATTTATTATAAATAAACTAAGTTTTATCTCATGCCTTATAACCTTAATCTATAGTTGTTACACCAATTGTAGTCGTCTTATGAGAAAGTCAAGGAGAGGAAAACTTAACTCTTGTTTTCAATTTTTACGATTTATTATCTTAGTGTTCAATTTCAGCGGTTGTAATTATGAGTCAAAATAATTTGGGATCCAACGCGCGAATATGCATGAAATTTATTTTCGCTTAACTTTTAATTGGTGTTCTAAATTCATGTACTAGATCCTAAATTATTACACTAAATACTTTATTTATTTAAAATAAGTATAGTGTCAATTTAAGTTTTAAGATTATTAAAATAAATTAAAATCTTATAATAAATTGAAATTCTTAGAGTCAACTTAATAATCTTATAATAATTTGAAATTATTTTGTTTTAAAATATTTTTATTTATTTAAAATAAGTATAATGTCAATTTAAGTTATAAAATTATTAGAATAATTTTATTTAAAATTTTTAATTAAAACAAATTATCTCAAAAATTTATGATTTTTATTTAATTTGACTTTTTTTATAAATTATTTTTAAATAAGAAATTTAATTTTTTTAAATTCAAACTTTCAAATAAGATAATAATTAAAATAAATTTTAATTTATTAATTTTGTTTTAAAAATCTAAATTTCTGTACGAAGTCTAATCGATCAAAAAACCTCGATGAGTACATCATATATAATAGCAGGTAAGATGCACGTATAAACCTTCTCCACTGTAATTCTTAACACTATCTAAGAAGTGAGCCCATTTGAATTAATTTGATGAGCAGCCTGTTTACCATTAAAACGACATTTGATTAATGTATTAGTAGTTTTTTATATCGAAAAATATAAATGTAAAAATTTTAAAGATTCGAATTAGGTAGTAACCAGCAGAATGAGTTATTATTGGATACAATTTTCCAATATTTTAATTTAAAAGTTAAAAAAAAAAAAGTCAATCCATTAAACCAAACAACCATCACCTTTCCGGCCCACATATCCGCGTGGAATTCTGAAATATAAATTCTAATTTCCCGCCAATTCCGCGATTTAGTCCTAACATTATCATCATCATCATCCAATTGTTTTGGAGTTTCTAGTCCACTCGCATCAAGACAGCGTGAAATGCAAACGTCACTCCCCACTGCCCAGCCATTTCTGGGTGAGTAAATTGGACGTTTGGACGTGAAAATTTAGCATTTTTATTTAGAATTGCTTTTCCAAAAAATAATTTTTTGAATAAAAAATTTTAAAAATATAAAATTTTTATATTTAATTAAATATAGTTTTTTTAAGAACTTCAAAATTAATATTTTAATTTATACATAAAATAATTTTAAAAAATTAATATAAATTATTATTATATCTCTAATACAATAGTATGTTTTTATTTAATTAATTTATAAAAAAATCTTATAAAATTTTTTTCATAGTAATCAATTTATGAAATATTATTATAATATATAATATTATAACACATAATAAATATAATATTATTACATACTATAATTTATAATTAAATTAATACATAATATAATAATACTATAAATATTATAATATATTTAATAAATATTATTTAACAATACTAAATAATTATTCTTTTATATTAAAAATTACTTAGTAACTATAATATATTAATAATTCAAAATATATAACCTGATAATAAAAATTATGAAAATCTAAAAATAATTTGATTACTCAATAAAATAATAAGAAATTGTAGTTTTTTATAGTTCAATAATTATTTTAATTAAAATTTAATGATAATCTATATTTTTTATCTTGATTTAAATTATTTTATATAAATATATAAGTTTTAATTTAATAAATAAAATTATACAGAGTTATATATTACATTAATTAAGTGCATATTTATTAATGTGTAATTATATAATTTTTAATAATTATGAAAAAATTACTTTTCTACCTATTGAGCAGATGAGAAAACACTTTCTTATATAGAAAGTGAGGATAGAGCTTATAAGTTAAAAAATGTAACTTTTTTGGGAATTTAGCTTTTCAAGGTAAATTAATCACCGAAATTTGACATTCTTAACTATTTTTCTTTCATATTCTGCAAACCAAACGCCCCGAAAAGTCATTGTGCTTTCATGATCAACTACGTGCACCATAATACACATGCACATCTCCTTAAAATGAATATACGCCACATCTAAAAATAGGATTTCATGGAGTCTTCTATAATATTCTGTAGTAATATTTAAAATTTTACACATGCATATTACGTACACATATAGAAACTCTTAACATGCTCACATGCCGACACCATGCTACTTTTAAAATTTATTTTTCCTTCTGAATATTATCGCTGTGTATAGTAGATTATTATTATTATAAAAATATCATTCAGTTTTTTCCTTTTCTCAAAATACATCATATGAATATGTTGATTAAATAAAATTACAACTATACAATTTAGGTAAATATTATAATATCACATACGATATCATATTAATATAATTTTAAATATTTAGATAATAAATATATAATTATTTATCACTTTAAATAATTTAATTTTTAATAAAATTACTGTAAATAATTAATAAGTCATGCATATAGTTTAATGTTTGAAATCACTGCACAAGACGACACTGTAGATATACATCACCATAAATCAAATAAATTCAAGCACAAATAATACATTTTATATAATTTTTTTTAAAAAATAACTTACCTATAAGATAAGACAATGAGAAGCCAAATAATGAAAACAAACAAGAACAACAACAATGAAAAAAATGAGAAAACAAAGAATAAAGAAAGAGGATTTTTCACTTTAAATTACCCTAAAAATTATTAATTGGTTAATCTATTGATAACTGGTAAGTGAATATTATAGTACAAATAAATAAGTAAAAATTAACATTAATACATTGTAATTTTTATACTCTATTTGACACTAAATTTGTTGACTAATAAGATCCATCAGTAAATATGCTATTGTTATTACATCAGTAATTTATTTTAAATTTGAGTATTAATTTTTGGTGCCTTATTTGTAAATAATATATTTTGGTTGATAAATAAGTAATTGAAAATTCATCGATATTTCACCATTGTATTTTTGGTTCGTTTTCTCTTCATATTTCATTGTTATATGCTGAGCATGTTTTTTTGTTTAAATATTGCCAATGATTTTCGATTGTCTTTATAGTAACTGGTGTTTGCTTAATTCACTTAGGTTTTTGTTTATTTCACATAAAATATTTTTATTAGTTTTTTATGTTTGATACATCTAAAAAAATTAATCAATGAAAATTAAATTATTTTTCAAAAAACAACTTTTCATTTTGAATATAAAGTAATAACATAGATTTTTACATATACATGTAAATAAAAAATTTGCAAAAAACTAATTATATATATGTCAATTAATATATTAACTGCTGGTAATCATCTGGCTTGACACTGTTCACCACAGACAATCATAAAAAATAATTTTATTATTTTTTATTTTTCTTTAATATTTTATTATAAATTAAAAATATAAAATCTTTATGAGTTCTAAAAAATTTAATAATCTTTTGTATGAAAAAACTAATATATTTATATCAACTATTAAAAAATATATTTCTTATGATTTTTCATATATAATCAGAAAATAAAATATTTTTTACAAAAATATTTAAAAAAAAAGTTTTTTTTTTTTTTAACAAACGAAGGCTTATTCTATTACCTTTTGCTTATTATTTTTTTGAAGTTCACATATGTAAGTTATTTTTTTAATGAAGCAATTACAGAATTTGGTAGTTATATTAAATTAAATATAAAATTCACATAAAAATAAATGATAATTGGGTATTTCTGAATTTTTTTGTCTTCTAGTTAATTTTTTTTTTTAAAACCTCATTGTCAGATTTTGTTCATATGTAACATAAATATGAGATTTATCTTCAATTTTTTTGCAGATAAATCTATAAAAGATAATTATAATATAGAGTATATTAGATTCATATATTCCCAGTGCATCCAATATTTTTCCTGACTAAAAAAGCAACCAACCAAATGGCTGGCAATGGCATGACAATTTTTTTTAGTATTGGAAATAAAAATTGTATATTTGTAAAATTTAAATTCAAATATACAATTTAGATAATCTGATTTTATTATAAGACTTGTACAATATTAGCACCATTAACGGCTAAATAGTTCTAGAATCGAAAATGGGAGATTTATAATAAATAATGGCTATTGATATAGTGGGTCACAGGTACACACGCATAACGAACCGCGTGAAAACGGACCCCACAGAGTGATTATTGAGCGGTAGTTTGCTCATTAAAATAAATGGAGAAACTGTTCTTTGTTTTTGGGCGGCCTTATGAATCAGAATATTATTATTAATTTAGCCATTCAAATTTCAATCGTTTGCAATTTGCTGTTCGAATTCTCCAATCAGCCCGAGTTTTATCCTACGCTACGCTATCGGTGACAGTTTCGAGCATGTCTTTATTCAAGTTTGGCCTTCATAATATCATAGAAGTAGAGAAGTACTCCAACAACTACTTCGTCGGTACATTATTGCGCTTAAATTCTCTAGTTTAGTTATAATGTTTACCGTATATAATTAAATCGTTTTTTCATTTTTTAATATTATATTAAATTATTGTTCATGTTTGTCTCATCATATTAAAACTTCTTTCAATGTTAAAAATATTATTTTTCTGTTAGTCAAATAGAATATGATAAAAAAATGAGTTTTATACATTATTAGATTAATTACTCTAAACTTTCTAATATTTTTTATATTTAACCAAATTATATTACTTTTTAAAATATTATATTAA
Organism: Omphalea diandra; assembly: GCA_949677035.1. Taxonomy (NCBI): domain Eukaryota; kingdom Viridiplantae; phylum Streptophyta; class Magnoliopsida; order Malpighiales; family Euphorbiaceae; genus Omphalea; species Omphalea diandra. The sequence goes on from CATIWR010214448.1 coordinate 19,265, forward strand.
GTCATATTTATTACATTAAAAAATCTTTATAACGTTCATATAAATTTAACGGAATAATTTTTTAGTATAATAGAGTAAAATATAATGAATAATTTAATATAATATTAAAAAATATGAATAATTTAATTAAATGTAACAAATATTAGGCAGTTCAAAATAATTAGCCTTTCTTTTTTTTCGAAGCAAGGCTGCTAATTTTTTTCCCAACAGTAGCTGCTAAAAAAATTTTTAATAGACCTTTGTAGGAGTAAACCTATTTCCTAACAAAGCTAAACATTGATATGATATTTTTTAAAATTTTAGTATAAAGTGTTTTCATGTGATAGAACGATAAAATAAAGCATAACACTAAGGGTTTTTTTAGATTACAAAACTTTAAAGAAAAATAAACGTATTAGAGATTTTTTTTTTTTTACTTTTAACTGAACCGATTTAATTTAATAGTGGGGAGCAATGATTAGCAATCAATGATAAAACATCAATGATCAATCATTAGCTGTAAGCAATTAATGAGTATAAAATGTTTAATAATTTAATGATTGAAGCTACGATTAAATTATAAATCGATTAAAAAGATAATTATTTTATATTTTAATTAATTTTATATTGAATAAAAATTAGTATAATAATTCAATATTGATAAAAAATTCAAATGCCATTTTTATATTTAAATATAAAAAAAGTTAATTTTAGAGTTCAAATATACTTTTAAATGTTAAATACTAATCAAATATTTTTTTCATCATTTATGTACTTAATCATTGAATATCAACTAACAAATACTAAACCAAATGTGTTCTCTATTTTATATTGACTGACTTTTTTGATTTTGTATAGAAATTAATACATTATTAATTAGACTACATTCTAAGAATAAAAATAATTAAATTATTTTTTATATAAATATTCAAATTAAACGTATTAATTATCTCTTAATAAGAATAAGAATATAAATAAGTAAATTTTTATTAATATTTTAAATTGATAAATATTTAAAAATATTTTAAAAAATGTGAATTAATATGAAATGAAAGGAGTAAATGCCTTCCCCTTTTATGTGTTGTGCATAAAAGTTGAGAATAATAAAACAAAGTTAAGAAGTAAGGTTTTTAGTAATAAACAATGTGTTTCAGCTCTTTGATTTTTGTGGACTAAAATTTATGAGACAAACTGGACCATAGCATTTAAAACTTATTTATTCGCATAATGTGAACAATAATAAGCATAAATAATTGTAAAAGGTTGTGTCTGTTTTTAATATTTACGACAGACGTACGTTGGACTGTGATTGAGACTGAATCCTTTTATGAACATTCTTAAGAGCCATTAATTTTGGGTTGCTGTAGTAATGAGGTTAGATCATATTCATATAGTCCAGCAAATTATTAAGAAAGGCCTGTGGCCCAAATTCAAATTGTACTGAAACGTAAATCATGGGACAACTGGAGGTGACATTTTGAGATTTGATTGGTGGTGGAATAACGTGTGGCCTCAACCTGCCTGTCGTTCGACGACCTCCTAAAAAGAAAACACAAACGACAAATGTAATGGACCCCACATAATCCAGACTCCCCTTACCCTAATGCAATTTGTACGACTAAATTTCAATATTTTTTTAAAATGGGATCTGTCCATTTTCTCTTTAATTAATTTAATCAGATTAATGAATCCAATTTAAATGATTTAATAATACATAAAATATAAAAATATTATTAAATATATTGATAATAATTAAACGTAAAAATAATATAAAAAATTAGTTCAAATATAATCAATTGATTTGATGTAGTTTTTTAAGTATAGTTAAACTTCCGTCAATAATATTTTTAAAATTAAATTAAATATTCAATTGATCTATTAATTAAATTTTAAATTAAGTAGTTTAATTAATTTGATTAATTAAATTTAATAAATTTTTATTTTTAAAACAAAAAGGGTAGATAATATTAAATTTTTAAATTTTAAATTAAAAATGTGATTTAAAAATTAAAATCTCCATCTCCAATCAATAATTAGTCTATTTATTGAAATTACATGAGTTAAATTTTTAGCTTGATATTAATTTTATTTTTATCATTTTAAGTATTTAAATTGAAATCAATATATATTATTAATTTTAGTTTTAGATTAGTTTTAAACTGTTATTTATTAAATAATTATAATTAGTTTTAAACTGTTATTTGTTAAATAATTATATATAATATAATTATGTATTATTATTTTATATTATATTACATTAATTTTCATATTACAAAAAAAATTTAAATCGAAAATTTGAAAAATTATCTGCTACATATGAAAAAAAATATATAGATAGAAATTTTAAAACCTAAAAAATAAAAATTTTAAATAAAAAAAATTGAACATGAAATTAAAAAACCTAAAAAATTAAATTCTAAATAATTTTTAATTAGAAAATTAGAAAAAAAATAAAAATTCTCAATAATAAGCCAAAATTTAAATTAATTTCAATGATCATTTAAAATTAGAAGCATATAAAAGTTAATAGCAGTATAATTGATTATTAGAGATTATTTCATTTAAATTTAATAAATTTTTTATAAAATTTTATCGCACAAAATTAAAGGTATGAATTTATAGACAATTATTTGATAAAACTACCTCACACTTACACGTACGCAAGCATAGATATATAAAATTATCTATTAATATTTATTATAAAATATTAAATATTATTTATTTAATTGATTATTATGAATTATTTTTTAAAAATTTAATAAATTTTTTATTGAAATTATGTCATATAAAATTAAATATATAAATTAATAAATAATTTTATTACAACTACCTCTATATACAATTATAAATTTTAAAATTTTTATTTTAATATTTTATTTACTTGATACTAACTTTTATATAATAGTAATTAATCATTCAATTATTTAATAAAAATATATATTAAATTTATTATTATAATCATTCAACCCAATGTATGCTTCATGACTAGTTTAGATGAGTTGTGCTCGTTAAATCATATAACAATTGTTTGTTTGATGAAAGTATATTAATCATTAAGCATGATTTCAATAAAAAAGAATCAGTTTCTATATTTGTATATTAGGTACAAATATAATTCTCGTTGAGATGTAATCTCCTTTTGGGTTTCAGGTAGATTTTTTATTTTTTTTTTCATTTTAAATGATTTTCATAGTTATTGTATGTGCAAACTTTGCACAAGTAAACATTTCATTTAAGTTTATGTACTTAAAAAATATGCCATTATTTTTGTGTAATATGAAGTTTTACCAATTAATTTTTATATAAAAATTAAATTTAATACATGCCAATTTTTTTTATTATATATGATATATCGGTATTTTTAGGTTTAATTTTATATAAAATTTGAATTATTAACAAATTATAAATTTTAAAAATAATATATAAAATTTGTTAAAAACTATAATTTGATAATAAAATCATCATATAACTAAAGTTGATACATTTTCTCTTTTTTAATTTTAAAATCAAGCCTTGGTATAAATATACATTTAATGCCTCTTGGATCATTCAAGTTGCTCAACCAGTATTTCTTGGCTCAGCATCCAAAAGGTTCACTCAAAAGAATTTAAAACAAACAAAATATTTTAGAGTTAATTATTAAAATTTATTGACATTTATTATATATGAACAACATTTCTTTCATTGAATTAAAATATTTTTTTGGCTCAGAATTATGTATCATTATCGTTAGTTAAAATATTAAAATGAAAATATGTACCACTAAATTTTATAATTTTAAAATTATCCTTAATAATTTACCTTTTTTTTTTTCTTTCTTTTTATTCTCTCGTCACCACCGTTGCAACATATAAATCTATCCACTACACAATTACATTTAGCATAAAAGAAAAGGACGAAAAAGGAAAAAAATTTTAAAATTTTGAATATAATCAAAACTAAACAAAATGAAAGGAATAAATCCATGCATCCAAAAACAAGAAATACTAAATGCCACAAACCTTAGCCTGTGTATCTTAATCTCAATATTTCATTTCTTTTATTTTCACGACTTTTTGAATTTTAATAAGCCTTTTTTAATTAAATTATTAACACATTGTTTTGAGTATCTTATCTTTATCAAAATTTCATTATCTATTATATTTTTCTAAGAAACTATGAATCTTTACCCGAGATGAAACAAACTAATATAGCTTAATTATATAGATTAATCTGAAGAAAGCATTTACTACCTTTAATTTGATTTTTGTACCATGTGAGTAGTTACAAATTAAGTTCATTCTACACCCTCAGGTGAGCATTTCGCTCTATATTATAAAAAACAATGAACCAGCTAAAAACCATAAATAATTTGGCTAATGTTTAAGATGGTGGTTAAGAAACTAATAGTTGCAACTTAGATCTTATTTAGAGTCCTGCATTATAGGGAATGCATTGATCATAAGCCAAGATCGACCAACATGGATTTCATCATGGGTTTAATGAGTTCGGGTTGCAGTGGATAGATTTTGATGGTGCAATGGTGGTTGCAAAGAAGAAAATAAAAGAAAAAGAAAAAAAACAAGGAAAATAAAAAAGAAGGCCGCTAAGAGTAATTTTAAAGATTTATTTGTACACATTTTAATTTTAACGCTTTGATTAACAGTAAAAAAACATAATTTTAGATCGAAGGGTTTTTCAATCTAATAGAACAAATATCAGAAGGAAGGTTTATATGTTACATAGCATAAAAATGAAAAATATCAAAATGAAAAAAAATATAAAAATTGATATAGAACAATGATTTTTTTTAAAAATCCATAAAAAAAATTTTAGCAAAAAATAAAAAATTATGGAAGTGTTTATGAAACCAAAAAACATAATTTAATAAAAATTTCCGTGTTTCATAGCTCATGTGAAAATGAAATTAAATGGATAACTTAGTTAATTATGATAAATCAGGGGTTTTAATAATTAATCCAATATTTTATAGACTTTTTGCCGCGGGAAATATAATAATCCTGCTGTAATTAAACGACAGATCGGTGCTCATGCGAACATATCCGAAGCAAACGCTCCAAAAAATCTATCGCCGAACGACAAGACGAAAGAAAAAATTTTCCAAACAAAAACGGGGTTTCGGGTTTCAAGGACTCATCGTCTGGACTGGAACTGGAAGCACAGAGAAACGGATGGAGAAGACGGAGACGAAGCAAGTTCAAGTCCAAACATTCGAACACATTCCTTCTCCCTTAACATTCGCGTCTGAGATCGAGTCCAAAAACATCCCCACTGTAAATAAAATGCCCCTACTGACTGAAGTCAATTCAAGTTCCCCTCCCTTTTCTCCGTCTAACACTTTTTTCCCCCTTTTTTGTCCTCTTCAAAAGGTATTCCGTGGATGCATTACCCAATGGAAAGCGTTCGCCGCGTGGAATCCGGACAACGGCGGCCTCGATTATCTTCAGGTCTTACTTCTTCTAACTCAAATAGTAGTGCAGTTTACTTTTATTGAACTGAAAATGAGGAATTTATAGGAACGGGTAGGATCATCTACTGTTGAGGCTATGCTATCCAGAACTGCACCTGTATTTTACGGTGATCTTAGAAGCCATGAGAGGGTAAAACCATAATCGTAAATTCTTTGCTGCTTCCGTTCTCTGTTTGATAAAATTATTTTGTCGTGTTCTTCCTGTTTTAGGTTCCCTTGCCGTTCTCCACCTTTATTGCACTTTGTAAGCAGCGTGCGGCAAATAACACAGAAAGGAGTCATCAGGCTGAAGTGTTTGATGTAGAAGAAGGATTAAGGCAGGCCTCTTTGCTTTCCGGTGATTCTTCTGGGCAAATCTATTTGGCGCAGGTGTGAACTTGGTTAGCTTTTAGGTTTACATTGTGAAGGGTTACCATATTTTCAAATTAAATTTGATTATTTGTATTTCAGGTGTCGATTATGAATGCTGAGGATAAGGAGAGGGTTCAATTGGGAACTCTTGTGGAAGATATACAAAAGGTTTGTGCTTTCCTATTTTTCTTAGAGCATGTTTGGCATTGTTATTGCAAATTTGCATAAAGCTATTGTTTTTGGCCAAAACTACAACATCTTTAAGTTTTATATATTTATAAAAGTAGTTTATTTACCTTGTCACTCCAATTCAATAGCTATTTGCACAAGCTTCAAATGTGAACTTTTTACAAAATTAACTTTTCTCGCAAAAAAAAAATAAAAAAAAATATATATATATATATATATATCATTGATTAGCATAGAGAATTTATTTTAATTTTTTGCCCAAAAATTTCTGTCCAAACATGCTTTTAGTCTATTGCACATTGTGAAAGAAACATGTGGTTATTGAGTTACAGTTGATTACTTCGTGAAGCCTGCTTTTTTGGAGATGAAGGAACTAGCCTCTGTTAATCTATGGATGAATAATGCTCATGCTAGATCAAGTACTCACTATGATCCACATCATAATGTTCTATGCGTGGTTGCTGGTTGCAAGCAAGGTTCACTTGTTGCTTTCTTCTTGCTCTTCTCTTTTCCATTTTGCAACTGGACGAGTTTTCTTCATTAATCTTCCGGATTATGAATTTTCTTCATCTGTGTTGGTCGCATATGCTTTCATCATATGCACTTGGTATATCTCATGTATTTACCTTTGTAGATGGATGGTTGAAGAATTTTGGTTAGACAGTTCAATTTGCCATTTCTTTACTAATTTATTTAGGAGTTGGAATTTGCCTTTAATTCAACTGTGCCTATTGTGCAGACATTTTGTGCATGTAGCTTCTTTTGAGTAGAAAAAAATGGTGTAATTTTCAAGAGAATGGCAAAATGAGGGGAAAAAAAAAAATTTTGTGCATTTTTGCTTACTGATTTTGATTACCTTCATGTTACATTTTGGTATTGATTTTATGCCTGTCCTCATGCATGAAAATTAGTTGCTTTTATTTCTTTTTCCTTTTTTATTTAAAACTTTTTTTTTTCTGTTGCAGTCGTCTTATGGCCGCCTTCTGCAAGTCCATTTTTATACCCAATGCCTATATGTGGGGAAGCCTCAAACCATAGGTGGTACTACTTTCATATAGTCAAACACTAAATTAGTTATTATTTTTATCTTTTCTCCACTTGCAATAGTTGATAACTAAATCAAACTTTTGTTTAGCAATTTGGGTGACCTTGTTTTTTTTTTAATAATTTTTGTGCATGATGTTTGTTGTTTAACTTCCCCTTTTCCCTTCTTTAACTATTCTTCTGGTTGGCAGTTCTGTTGCTCTAGAAAACCCTGATTTCTCATTCTATCCAAGAGCAGAATGCTCAATGGAGTATTCTCAGAAGGTTATTCTTCATGCTGGTGATGCACTTTTCATCCCTGAAGGCTGGTAAGGTTTAAATCATTTTGCTTGTGAAGAAATTATCTAGGGGCTTTTTTTTGCCCTTCTTCTTAGTTATATCACTATCTACCTCTATGTGTGTCTATATATAGAAAATATTTATTGTTATGTTATCCATCATACACCTACATCCGCACCCATGTTCCTGGGTTTTTAAACTGAGGGATTTCAGACTGCAGTTGCATTTTGCTAGAAGAGATGCATCATGCTGTCCTCCAGTCATTTCTGAATTTCTTTTATGTCAGTATTTGGATTCTACCTTTTACAGGTGTTGTAATATCTCCTTGTTCACAAAGCTTGATGTCATGCCTATTTTATTCAAGTTTGTTATTGAACTCTTTGCCACCTCTTTTAAAAAATTATTCAGAAATCTGATAGGTGATATATACATTTTTTAAAAATTTTTTTCATGCTTTGTCTTTGTTATATTATGGATAAATGAGCAAGTATCGTTGCCTGTTTATGCATGAGATATCTGTGTTGGTGGCCTTAAATTGGGGACAGCTTTTAATTTTGTTTCCCTGGAATTCACTAGGATATTTTAGTTGGGCCACCATGTGCATTTCCTCTCACATGATAGATGTATCTTCCTGTCAAGTCTCCTTTTCAGCTCGAGAATTTTGAAATTCTTCTTACTTCAAAAAATTCTTCTGTTATAAAGTTCATCGCCTCCCTCCTCCCTTCCAAGAACGAAAGAGAAAAAAAAAAAAAAAAAAAAAAGAAAAGAGAGAGAGAGAGAGAGAGAGAGAGTACCTAGTACACCAGTGTGTCAAAATTACTAATATGCAGTTCGTTGAATGACTGCCCTCAACCTGAATCAAACCACAATAAATTATATAACATTCTCTGAATTGGGGATGAGCAGCCAAAACATGAACTCACTGAGAACTTTCCCGCTTGCTTAAAATCTACTTTCTCCTTTCTAAAAATTTGAATTACAGTTAAAGTAACGGTATAAGATAAATCATAAAATCTTCACTTTTCTTCACTCCTGCTGCAATAACAACCACAAAATGTTTCCCATAATGCAATTTGCTAAAATTTCTGTTCCCATGTCAGAAATCTTGTTCTAAGGTTACTAAAAAAAGAAACTTTTAAACAATAATTTTGGAAAGACTATAGAAAACCGATAGTAATGTACATGATATAAAATGTAAAAATAAGAGCAATTGATTTTTGAAATGATCGATATAATATACCTTTCATCTTGTCTTTTCAAGGGACTACCTAATTTTCTAGATGAATGGGAGACCAAAAGAACATAAGTACAACATTTACAAATTTGTAAGAAAATCTATCTGCTCAATTACGTATATGCTGTCTTTTAGTTTAACTCCTAGCCTCTCACTTCTTCAAAGCATCATTCCCCAATGTTATTTTTATGATTTATTAGTATAATGGCTATTGCATAAAATAAACTAAATACATTTATCAACATGAAGGCTATTCAACTTATTGCCAGAAAACTGATGAACTGATTTTGCCTCTAGCTTCAACTCTACCTCTCTTACTGTTTGTCTCTTCACCAGTTGTCAGTGGTTAGAAACTCAATAAAATAGCTGAATGGCCCAATTCCATACGTATAATTATTGGATTATTTTCTTCTTTGAGTCAACATTGTTTCTAGAATATAGCAAGTTTGGATGATTGTTGTTTCTAATTGTGACAGGTTCCATCAAGTAGATAGTGGTGATTTGACAATTGCTGTCAACTTTTGGTGGCGGTCCAGCATAATGTCTAGCATGCTAGAACACATGGATGCTTATTATTTACGTCGAATATTAAGAAGGTTCTCTTGCTTCACTATCTTATGAGATGTTTTAGTTTTTAATTCTCTTTTCCCTTTCCTTTTCCTGTGCCACTAGTTCAGCTTTACTAACCTAGAAAGCTAACTTGATTTTGTGTCTTTATTTCTTTGGCATGATCTATTTACTCAAATTTTGTGAAATCAAGATTGGTGGATAAAGAAATGGTATGTTCATAACCTTGTTAGTTACAGCAGATGTTAGTAATTGTGGATTTGGGTTGCTGATTATACCCCCTCACTGTCTTTTGCTTCCTTGTTTTGGGGCATTGCAAAAATTGTTTGTTGTTTTAGTTTGTGCATTTTATGTACTCTTTCTATGTGCTATTTCCAAGGAAAATTGCATTGTGAGTTTGCATTCACACTTATGCCGGCAGTCTGAACAAAAAGCATTTGAAAAATGGATCCTTGAGAAAAGTTTGAGGGTTATTTGTAGATAGATAGTGACTGTATCAATTAACACTTATTACTTAAATCTGAACCTAATTTTTGTTTTAAGTTAGACATTGAACTGGAAAAGTTTGTCAATTTCGGGTGTAAGATCTTTGTACACTCCATATATTAGCAACTAATGAGTATACACTGCAAACTTTGTAATTTTGTTTTATTCAGCAACTTTTGGGACTCAAATGTATTGCATTTGGTGTTTTTTTTTTCTTGTTCTGTGTTAGAAGTTTATAGTCAAACACTGTAACATGTGAATTATGCCTGAAATTAAGACAGAACCAGATGCTGCAGAAAACTTCTTCTCCTGGCATGGTGAAAGAGAAGACACATACACACCAGCTGCTCAGTGATGGAGAGGCAGGTCAGTTTCATCACTGTGTCACTAGGTCCTTGACTCCTACTAAAGCTTTTACTTTTATGTAAAGGAATTTCCAACTAATTTATGTAAGCCTATTTCTGGTGACTGATCTTAATCTTTTATTACCAGATCATAGTGACTGTCATTTGGTCCAGGCTTGGAAAGAAAAGGATTTACAAGGGAAAGACAGATTGCAGAGAGTCAATTTGCAAGTTTTGGAGCCATTTGCTCTCCAGGCTCTTCATGAACTTGTTTCTTTGGTTCATGACCGGGTTAACATGATTGATCAAAGTCAATCTACACAATCAATGCCAGCAAATGATTCCCCAGAAAGCATGAAGGGTCAACAAGATAAGACTCTGACAACTAATTTATTTGTCCTCGAAGATGATCCAGTTGCTAAAATTCTTTGGACCCTTGATCCACGGACTCTTCAGAATGTCCTTCTTGCTATGGCGGTGAGTTTGGACTTTCATATAAGCTTACACTTTAAATAGGTGGGTGGAATTTCTACCTCAAAGTAGGCAGGTGGATTTTCTTTCAACAATCCATGACAAATGACTAAGTTAAGAATAAGCTTCATGCACATTATTCCTCGACAATTTGATATTTGATGTCACTGCACCGTTCTCTTAAAAGATTTTTCACGTCACATCACTCTTTTTCCAGCACAATTTCCCAAGAACATTGGAGGCTCTGATACTGTGCTTACTTTCACCAATAGGAGCTGAGGTTCTAACATGGAAATTTGATGAGATGGATCAACAAAACACCGAAGAAGATCGGTATTTGTCGACTTCATGGGACTATTTGATTTGTGATAAGAAAGAACAAACCACTTAAACTTTGCTCTCTTACTTGTCATTTATCATTTCAGGAACAAATTTTACCAAGTTTTCTATGGTGCGTTTGATGACCAATTTGCTGCAATGGATGCAATCTTGAATGGAAAAGAATCATTTGCTCGTCAGGTAATTCTGGTTCTTGTTCATCGTCATCTTTGGGAATTCAAAGTAGTTGTATCTACTAGAGCATTCTACCAAAATTTCAGATAGCAATTATAGAGGTCTGGATGCTTTGTGACACTTACTTGAAGAAAAAGGAACTTTATTTATTTTATTTTTGAACTATTGAGTTTACATTTCTTCAACATATATGGCTTTGTGTCTAATATTCACACAACTGGTCTAGCCCTGGTAAATGGTAAGCAAAACTATTAAATGATTCGTATTTCTTCTGACAACCTATGCCTTAACATTCCGTGATGATGCTATTATATATACGCAACAACAGTATGATAACACCTAACGGACAGACTATGTGGGCCAATAACTACCATGGAATCCAACAATGACTCAAAAAATTTAACCTAGTAGGTGGAAATGCTCATAGGTGAAGAAGTAGTTAATTGTTTGAACTTTTTTAGATGTATAATATTGAATCCCTCTAGGAAAAGTTTGCATGATAGGCTTGTGCATTGTCATCTTACTTTTGCCATGCAGTAATACTCGTACTTCCACTTGAATTTGTGAATTTATTTTTCTTTTATTGAATTAGATGTTAGACTGAGCGAATCCAACTCAATTTTCCATCCTGCTCGGATTATGGTTTCATATATAAACAACAATGATGTGTTGGCGGATCTAGTATGTAAACCATAACAACAATGGGATGAAGTAATAATGTCAATCCAAAAACTTAACCTAGTAGGTGAAGATGCTCATAGGTGAAAAAAAGTAGTTTATTACCTGAGCTCTGTCAGGTGTATAATATTGGACTTTTCCTGGTAAAATTTCACTATTGTGGGCTAAGTGCTGTGTCACCTAAATGTTGCCATATTCATAATTCCACTTCTAGATATTTTTTGCATTTATATTTGTTTCCTTGAGTTAAAAGTTATACCAACTGAATCCAATCCAACTAAAATTTCAGGCCTGCTTTCCTTATGGTTTTCTGAGCCACTTTAGCTTTGATCACATCGATTTTTCCCCAATGTCCAGTCTTTATAAAGTTATTTATAGCCTTTGTTCTTTTTGCTTCTTTACATTTTTATTTCTGCACTGCATCTTTGTCTAAGGGAACTTTAGGTGCATGAGTTAATCAGCATCTGCATCTTTATTTATGATTTGATGCAGGTGAACAAAAAGATTCTGCCATGTATGACCATAGATGAAATATGTTGAGATATGAAAATCTAACTGAAGGGAAACTGAAAATATTAAAAACTATGGGAGCTTACTGGACTTTCAAATGGCTTAGGAATGTTTTCATTGACATCACCTGTGAATGGAGAATTTATTATGATTACATCATGATCATTATTTTGTTTTTCCTTTTATCTCTTGGATCAATTGTACTAGCATTATTCTCTTGGTTCCTTTCTTTAATAAATCCTTTCTTTATAAAAGAATAAAATGGAGGATGAAAGAAAGAAAAGAGAAGAAAAGAAAAAAAAGGAGAAAAAGAAGAAAGTATCTTCAGCAACTTTTGCATTAGATTCAAATACATTGGAAAATAAGTTTGAAATCTGATTTTCTTGTTGCAGGCGTTCAAGAATGTTTTGGATAAATATTTGGGTGTAAATGTTGATATGCAGAAACCTTCAGTTGGATAAGATGTTTAATGTGCTATTTCATGAAAGAACTGGTCCCATGGTGATATCAAAAGAATCAATCTGGCATTCTGTCTTAATCAGCACTTTTACGTGAGTCCTCCACAATTTTGTAGAAATATAAATCATTGCTAACTTTGAATGGTGATGTATCTCTGCTGTCAATGTGCCATACCATCCAAGTTCTTTGACTTTAACGAAACTTGCTGCAATAATTGCTTAAAATTTTGTAATTATTTATGTCACGTTTGTGTCCTGATCTGGGATTCAAAATGGTATATCAAGACTCTGAGCTTCGCTACTATATACAGAGGATTTATTTTTGTATTTTCTGCTTCAATAGCAATTTTCTGGACAGGAATATCTTGCTGGTTTACATTTGAGTAAAATTGGTGGTGGAGAGATTAGATGATACTTGTAGTTAGTGATTAGAGCCAAGAAGAGTGCCCAAAGAAAGCAATATCCTCAGAGTTTCCATGAACGCACACTGGCCAGGATTATGGCTGATATTGCAGCCGTGAGAATGAAATGATGAGTTTTTCTTTAATAGTTTACATATAGCTAATGACTCAGCGTGTGTATTCCACTTGTGAAAACCGTTTGGTTGTCATTTTTCTCTCTTTGTTCTAGGCTTTTAAAAAATAAAATAAAATAAAATTCTATTTGCTACCACCATCTTTATCTGAATTTGTGAACAACGTCCATGAAAGTGTTGTCCCAAGGAAACCATCAAAGATGATGCCATAGAGATGTACATGTCTTTATTGTTAAATGAATGGTGATGCTCAAGAGGTTTGTGGAAAAGAGTGTGCTACATGGGGATTTGCAGAAGAGGGAATGAGAGAAAAGCATAGAAAAGAAGCTTTGGTAATTATTAGGAGTGGAAGGAAGCGAAAGAATGAAAGGGAAGTTTGTTAGGATGAGATTCCCTGATGGAAGATGACATACGCAAGTGAGTATAGACAGAAGGGGAGAGAGTAGTGGAAGAGAAACTTTTGGTTTGTTTGAAAAAAAAAAGGTGCAGTCTTTTTTACTAGGCAAAATGGTATGTATTGCACCTTAACCTTGCAGCTTATATAATGCTTTCTAAAAGCTTGGATATACCAGAACACAGACCTCCAGCCTTTTTTTTCATTAGTCCGTAGGTTTCCTCTCTCTTCCCCAAGATGAATATACTTTAGACTAAAATTCTTTATCTCCCCAAAAGCATAAAGTTTCAAACTCATGTGGCAAACACTCACATTAGCACAAAAGAACTTCATGCGCTCTGCTGCGTAATTGTTTCCTTCCTTTTATGATACCATAAAAAAAAAAAAAAACACTGGATGAGACGTCTTGCGTGATAGGTTTGAGTAAAATCCTGGTCTGTTGTAAGATATCCTTATACCATATCAATCCATTGGCCTAATGTGTTTTTTGTGGGAAAAAAGAGAAGGGGGGAGAAACTGGCGGGTGATGAAAGGAAAGTAGGGAAAAATCATATGAACGTAAATGTAGATTAAGCTGCCAAACAAAGACTGTGATATATGGGGACATGCACATAAATTGATAGAGGAGGTTATCAAGTAAAAGCAAGACCGTTGACATTTGTTTTTCTTTCTATTCCATTTTCTCTTCTTTTCCCTTCTTTTCTTCTTTTTTATTTTTTTATTTTATTTTTTTTACTTTTGGTTTAGTACCCACTATATATATGCATCGGACCACCACCACACTTGCACGAATAGACATAACAGTATCAACTTAGTTGCCTTTTTGCTCACGCTTACGGCAGGTTTTACAGCCATCATCTATACCTCTCTTTAGAATGGTATCATAAAAAGTGATTGAGGAAAAGAAATTCTTGCAACCTGCTAATTCTTCTGCATTATTCAATAGGGAATTTCATTATGGATTAAAAAAATTCCTCTCTCAACCTATAGTTTGTGGCTCATGATATAGTCCCAATTGAAAAATAAAGTATTGCAACCTTCAACGTAATTTATGTAAAGAAATGAGAAATGATATAATGACTCCTAAAATCAAATTAATACTAATTACCTGTGTCGCACGTTGTTAGGCAACTTTTGTATAGTGACTATTGAGTGTGAATGTGTTGACATTCTTCATTATGAAAATTTGGTGGCCAGTCGAAGATATTAAGATATTTTTGGTATAAATGAAATTTATAATCTATTTATAAATTTATTTTTTATATGTTTAATATAACTAAAAATTTATTTTATTAAATTCTTAAATGAATTATAATTAAATCAAATTCTATCAAATTTAACAGAATTTTTAAATAAATTATAAAGTTATAAAGTTTTTTTTTAATTATGATGAAAATATCTTTAATTAAAAATGTCTTTTTGCACTCTCCGTTCTCTTTTATTTTTCTTTGTTTTCTATTTTCTCTTTGTTTTCTTTCTTTCTTTTTTCACTACTCTCTTTCTTTCTCTATCCTTTCTTTTTGCATTTTCTAATATAATGTTAAATATTGTTAAAAAATAATACAAAGGTATTTTTATAAAAATAAAATAATTTATTGAATTCTATATTTAAGTCAAACATAAAATTTATTTCATTTAAAATAAATTCTATTTTTATTTTATAGTGTATCAAGTATAGTAAATGAATTCTATAAGAAATTTAATAAAATAAAATTTAAATTTAAATTTAAATTGAATTAATTACTACTGTCTAAATGACAAAAAAAAAAAAAAAAAGAGGCTCATGAGCTATATATTTTTTCCTTGGTGACAAACAAAAGAACTTCTTGTTGGGGTAACCCATTCCGTCTATTAGCTGATTCAGTTTTAAACTAATCTCTCAATTTTCAGCAACTGAGTTTCAGCAGAAGCCAACTGAGTTACTCAACCCATCTCCACCGATTCATGTTCATGTCTAATTTTTTTTTTTAAAAAAAAAAAACTCCAAATGAAGGTTTTTTTTAGATGGAATATATATATATATATATAATTGTCAAATTAATGCATTATCATAATTTTATAATCTTTAATTTTCCTCTCCAATGCCAAAAAATTTTTACTGAATTTTTAAGAACAAATACGGCCTGGTCTCGAAGAGAACCTGGATGGCATGAAAATGAAAAAAGTAACCTGGATGACATGACAATGAAAAAAGTGCAATCACTGTCAAGCGTCAAATAGGTTATTATGTTGGACGGCATACTCGTTAAGCCAAAGTCTACAAGGTATGGCCCTTCACTTACCGACATGCTTACCTCAATTAGTGCAAATATGATTATATTGATACGTTTCCTCTTCATCATAGTCCCTCTCTCTGGTCATTTTCATGTAAGTCAAGGATGTAGTTGTAAATCTATTGCATGCATGTATTCCATTTCCTTGATACGTCTAGCTCATCATGATCAAGGTATCTTGCATTATGGGCATTCTTTCTTTTCACTTTCTTTTGTTTATTCCTTCACAGAATGCAAAAATATATCATTATTATCAGCACTCACATGCCAATAATGAGGCATTGGAATAAAATTGGAGGAAGCTCATCAATCATTTTTGACTTCTTAATCGTGCGTTGCGTGCATGAACATATTGCGCGCAATCCACCACATTTCACATGTAAAAGCTGGAAAGATAAATAAAAAAACAAATTCATTGTGCTAGAATTTAGAATTTTTAACTTTTCGTCTATTCTTATCACTATCGATTTTAATCAATATCTTCAATATGATTAGAGTACGTAGAACAAGATATGTACTCTATAATGGAAATAGATATGCAACCCCATTAAAGAAATAAAAGACTTGATCCTCTGTTTCTATATATATATATATATATATATATATGAAACCATTGATGAATCAAATCTAGAGTTATCAAAGATGTCTATGATTAATACTTTTCTTCTTTAGATGATTAAAGTTATGGGAAGCATAAAGAGCTGAACCAACTTAAAAAAAGATTTACTTTTAATCTATATTATAAGATAACAACGTGTGAAGTATAGGTCCATAAGGCCCATTACTTCTAGTTGTCTTTTGAGTCAATTTGGCATTATTCGTGGAATAGGACAAAAGCGATGACCAACATAGAAAAACATGTAATTTCTTGGCTCAAAAACCCTTCTCAACCCTTTTGTGTTTTTACAAATTGCCAATTCCAAATCTGCGACTGCAAAATATTGTCTTGTGAACCATAGCTGTCCAGATAAAGATGGGACATGAACAAATGTAGAATTTTATCAAATTACTTGAAATATATAAAAACCCATGAAGCTATGTACCCTTTTCATTTTACATTATGCTTGTGACAATAATTTTATTTCCTCAGCAAAACTACAACGCTACCATCATCCTCACCCAACTGGTATTTTCTAAAATTAGAGGAATGAAGAGTTTACGTTGTTGCATTTGAATACTGAAGTTACTAAATAACCTTATCTTTATCACTAAATTAAAGCACTGATTATCTTCAATTAAGTGTTCAAATGAATAAAAAGAGAAAACTGATTGATCGATCATCTCATTAAAAAGTAGAAAATAAATATAAGGAGCAGTAGCATTCAGACATTCAAGGGACAAAATCTTAATAATCGTCATGAAAATTAAAAAAAGAAAAACAAAAGATGTTGTAATGAAGCATAAAAGATGAGGGTGACATAACAAGGTCTCTCTCTTCTAGTCTCTTGTGAAAAAAACCTCCTCATTTTTGCCTGGGCAAAGAAAGATTAGTGGAGGGTATTTCTGTCATTGCATTACATGGGTTTGGCTGAATTACCGTCTGCCATATTTTTGTTTTGGGCTTCCACCTTCACCTAGCAGTCACCCCATGTTT
Organism: Omphalea diandra; assembly: GCA_949677035.1. Lineage (NCBI taxonomy): Eukaryota > Viridiplantae > Streptophyta > Magnoliopsida > Malpighiales > Euphorbiaceae > Omphalea > Omphalea diandra. The sequence continues at coordinate 36,634 of CATIWR010214448.1, forward strand.
CTGACGCAGGAGGCTGAGAGAATCCAAAACCATGAGGTTTCATCATAACTGTGTGGTCTCTCTCACCGAATTGCTGCAACCCTACTCCCCCCGTATATGTTAGCATTTCCCGCACATTCATGCTAACGTTAACTCCACCACCATTAGCCACATTCCCATTTGCATTGCCAGCATGGCTATGCCCGTCACCAGTCAGACCTAAAAAGTCTCTCGTCAAACGGTCATTCTTCTGCCACGTGGCAAGGTTGTCCAGGTGGGAGATTTGACTCACTGAGTCAGCAACAGCCCCCAGCTCCCCCATCTCCAGCTGGGCCATGTGACTGTGACCTACTGCCTGAGTTGCACCTACTGTTGCAGCCTTTTGGAGGAGTGCAGTGGCTGACAGGTGTTGGGATGCTCCTGAGGTGGCTGAATTTGATCGGGGTTGGATTAAGGGAGGGGTTGTTATCAAACCCTTATTGCTACCGTTATGGTGGTGGTGGGTAGGCAAGGATGGCTGTGGTGGTGGTGGTTCTTGAAAGAGAGATGATGGAAGCTGGAAATGGTGAGTTTCAGGTTTGATTTGAACTGGGTTTTGGTTTTGAGGAGGGTTGATATTAGGGTTTTGATGAGGTAGATCCCAGCAAGGGTGGTTGAGGAAGATCTGATGGTGGTGGTGTGGGGTGGTGGCCGGGACAGGGAAGAAAGAAGGGTGGTGTTGGTGGTTGTGGGGTGGTGGGTTTTGGAGGAGAAGAGTTTGAGGTGTAGGAATATTTGTGGAAACTATTTGGTGAGCTGAGAGTCTTGCGCTTTCTTCAGCTAATGCATCACAAAATGCTCTGTGGGTTATGAAGCTATCCTTCCTGCATAGTTATATAATTCAACCAGATAATTGAAGACAATGAGTGTTAGAACAGATGAAATAATTATTAATATGACTGTGAAAATGCTAAGTATTATAGTCAAAGTTCATCGTTGATGAGAATAACATTCGATGCTATATTGGCAGTGTCAGTATGAAAAGAAAATGGGATGATGATTTTGTGATCAATTTAACAGGATAAAACATTTTAAATTTGAAGATGAGATAAATGAAACGGGAACTAATTAACCATTCGTTAGCAACTAGTGAACTTGACTATGCGATCATTTCTTTTCTTTTCCTCGTCTTTAGTTGATGATTTTTTTGTAGCTAATAGAAAGAAAAAAGAGGGCGAAACACTGGGGACATGCATGCGGATTAGATGGATATATGACATGATTGTCATAAAGCTAGAAAAACACAAGTAGAATTATCTTTTTTGGTCAAAACTAACGTGCAGAGAGAGAGAGAGAGGGGGACAAATATGCAAAGGCAATCAATTGATATCTATATATGCATGGACAAATAGAAAGGAAAAAGATAGATAGGCATATCTATGGATGATAATAAATAACGCTCAAAATTTCAAGAAATTGGAAGTCTCTTTTGAAACTTGTGCTCGTGTAATTAATATAACAAAAGATATCCAATTGACGAAACCCCAAAGTAGATTTTTATTATTATGGATGAACAACCAAGTAATGAAAATGAAAGGAAAAAATCGGAATATCAGATATTTTTGCAGATTTTATCAGTTTTTATCATCATGATCAAGGTCAGATTTCAGAGTCTCTGTATCTCTATATATAGAGTCTTCTGCAACTAAATTATGGCGTGCTTCATGTAAAAAAATTAATAAAAGAAAAATTATCACGGGTTTTTCTCAGCCATGAAATCCCAAAAAAGCAGTTAGAGCTTTTCTTTTCCCCTTCACTTTTTCCTGGATAAACAGAGATATTCATCATTGTTTTTGAGACTGCAGTCACTCCCTTACAAAGTTAGCAAAAGAGGTAAAAGCAAGAACCCAAAACAGTTCAAAGGAAAAACCTCTATGAAATGCAGTGAGCTTATCTGTTTAGCAAGTTAATGTATATATAGTGTTTATATATAAACATATAATCCCGAAAGCATGAGCAGTCCGGATATTCAATGCAAAGGACACGCAAAACAGATGAACAGAAAGATACGGCATCAACATGCTGTTGGATTAAAGACAAAGAATACATAATAAAACAAAAGATTATGTTGATTGTTCCTTTTTATTTTTTATTTTTGTTCTTTTCAACAGTGTTCTGATTTTCAGAGATATTGCTTTCAGTTGCTCTTGTAATGTCATCAGGAACAGACACTTGTATTAATGGTGTCCATTTCTATGCAATCTGCCAATACATTTAAGCTTTCAGATATATTCCATGCAGAGTTTACTTGCTCTTGTTGTGCACCCAAAAAGCAACCAAAAACCGTAACAGGTTGAAGCCAAATACAAAAGCTATTCTAATGACACATGAGACTTCCTGTTTTAAACAAAAGACCAATATCTGCTGTGAATTCCAATATCAGTTCAAATTGATGAATCTAACTGTGAAACATCAAAACACATAAATAAGGGAACATTGGGAATTTCAGACAAACATAATAAAGATAGAAAGGCCAGAAAGAGCTTTTTTTTTTCGTGTAAAGAAAAATAATCAAGAAAAGATTGAACGAAAACCTGGAGAAAAGGGTTCCACAGTCACATCTATACTCTCTAGTTCCGCAGGTTTTAGAATGAGCTTTCCAATCTGATTGAACAGCATAGATCTTTGAGCACTTTTCACACTTCCATTTCTTCTCTCCATGTTTTCTGCAATAGTGTTTCTTGATTCCTGTTAAGTCACCTAGAGCTCTTGAAGGATGATGGTGAACACATGAAGGCTCAGGACATACATAGGCTTTCTTTTTAATCTCTTTGCTGTTTCTTTGCTTCAGCTTCCATGGAAGGTTATGTCCTCTTCTGTGAAGTTGAAGATTCTGATCTCTTTGAAACCCTTTGTTACAGATCTCACACACAAATCTATTGGTTGCTAGTAAGGTCT
>CATIWR010214459.1:0-27755 GCA_949677035.1 Omphalea diandra
CCAGCAATCGACAAGTTACCTATTCAAAAAGAAGAAATGGGATCTTGAAGAAAGCTAAGGAATTGTCTATTTTATGCGACATTGATATTGTTCTTCTCATGTTTTCTCCAACTGGAAGGCCTACATTGTTCCAGGGAGACCACAGGTGATTAAACAGAACGATGACATTCATCATTTTGCATTGATGGATTTAATGACATAGTGTTTAGCTAATCTTTGGCATATCTTACGAAATAGTCTATGTGTTTCTATCCATAATTCTGCATATATTTCATCATGGGTGATTGAGGGTTGATTCTTGTTTGCCCCTATTTGAAGAAGGGTAGGAAATTTATTGATGTTAACGTATGAAGCATGCCCTCGAATATAGATTTTTGGGAGGTATCATATTTGCATTTTTTTTGAACGTGTCACTTATGCTATCATTGTTTTTAGTTTTCTCTAGATAGAGAACGTCACATTGTTTGGTAAGAAGTAAGCCTGCAAAATTTCTCAAAAACAAAGAAATTCTTAAATGTTATTTTAAAATATCAAAATACTTGACAATATTTTTTTTTTCAGCATCAGCATATAAAGGCCTAATGGCAAAAAAAAAGTGTGTTTACAGTTACATTTAAGTTTTCTAATCTTATCAATTTGGGTCACAAACTTTAATTAGTATTGCAATGTGTCACAAGAAAAACTTTTGTCCATACTGCATATTGGTATTGTGAATACAAAGCAGAAGCTGTGGTCCATACCATGCTGGGAACAAGTTGATGCAAACATTAATGCACTTCCTTGAGCATGTATAGTTACTAAGTTGGGTGAACTGTTACCGCATAGGATTTCCACTGGCAAATTATATATGCTCTTGAAGTTGGATTTTCATCCATAATCTACTGCTACTCAGTTCAATATGGTTCTCATCTTTCATTTAGCTTTGCATTTACAAATTAACAACAATTTTGAACTGATTAAAGTTTCAAGTGTGTTTCTCTTTTGCCACTAGGTGTGTGATAATGACGTTATACTTATAAAAAGCAAATAAGAATGTTTTATCTATTAATAAAATGCACAAAAGTTCAAGTAAAAACCAAAGTACTAATGAGTTTATTTATGAGAGCTTGAACTACGTGATCTTTTTCTAACATAAACTTGTCCCATTTATATATAAGACATTGAAAACGAGTACAAGATTATGTTATTAATCTTATCAAATCAGGGGAAGTGAGCCTTTGTTAAGCCAAGTTTGAAGTAGCTCAAAAAGAACTCGTCTTTTAGGTCTATATATTAAACTTTTAGAGTATGCAGATTCTAATCAATCATTTTTTAGTTAAAGAAACTGTTGTGCACTTTATTGCCGTGTTGTAAAAAGGGGATCTATCAACTTGTTCTGACCCAGGATAATAGCTCATGAGCTTGGTCTTACTTCATCATTGAAAAAGAAGACTTCCATCAATGAGTTTAACTCATGTATAGCTCCCTTCATTTTGGGGCGTGGAGCAGTGTCAAACCAAAAACCTCTGTAAGCATTACCTTTCTCTGAAAAAGAGATGATCCAGCCTACAGCCACCTTGTTACAACTTTACTCCAATCACTAGCCTTGCCTTTGGCATTCCCCTTCTTGTCATTATTAAAGTAACTTAAGAAGCATTCATGTAGACAAGTCTATCAAGGCAACTCATGCAAAGGATATAGTATTGTTTCATAGGCAATTATGAGATTTAGTATTGTTTCACTGTTCCAAAGACCGTTGAATATTGAATAATCTCATTGTTAGTGGCAGGTAACTCCAAATGCCTCAGAAAAACTACCAATGAGATTATATGCTCACAATGTTTATCTCTTCAATTTTGCAGCTGTATTGAAGATGTTATTGCAAGATTTACTCAATTAAGTCCACAGGAAAGGGCAAAAAGGTAAGAGAACTAGCAAGGAAAATTTGAACCTTTACTATTAGCAGTTTGATTGAATTTTGGCAGTAAATACAGTTGAGAAATTTTCTATTTTATTGGAACAGGAAATTGGAGAGCCTTGAAGTAAGATTGATTATCATCCATACTCTGAAATGTCACTTCTGTTGTAATAGTTCTCTTGTTGCTAGGACCATTAACATTTTTTCTTCAATTCATGCAATCAATTTGGCTTTCTTCTTGAAAATATAGGCATTGAGGAAAACCTTCAGGAAGTTGGACCATGATGTAAATATACAAGACTTTGTAGGTGCAAGGTATGTGATTACTTTGGTCAAATTAGTGGATATCTTTTGAAGATGACTTCGGAAGGATCTGAATATAATTTTTTTTTTCTTTTTCTTTGCAGTACTCAAACTGTTGAGGTAAAGAGATGCTGCCAACCTTCTTATCATTCTTGATATTTCTGGATTATTATGTTGTTATCCATATCAAAAATTTATTTTGTGGTTAATGTGTCTTGTGCAGGAGTTGACTGATCAAATTAGGTTGTTGCAAGTACAAATTACAGAAGTACAGAAGAGACTGAGGTGCACTATTGGAGTTTTTAGTCATTAAACTATTTGTTTCACTTTTATGGTCTTGTTGATGACACTCCGTTAGTTTGAGGTGATATGCAACAAAGGCTAGTCATCTTTAAGATTTCAGGGGAATATATTGGCATTTGAGGGAGTTAATAACTTCCAGAAATTTTGTGTGTGTGTGTTTATCATGTTCAATAGCATAGCAAATTTGGTTCAGAGCTTATATTGTGTGTTTGTGTGTATAATATATACACACGCACATATATCTATATGCACGTAAAAACAATAGTAGACGAAAACGATACGAGAAATGTTGCTACAGAACCTCAGTCTCTGCCAAAATTGCCCCTTGTTTATCTTAAGATCTTTCCCACGCAAGGTAAAATTTGTACATGTCAACTAATCATTGTTGGACCTGGTTTTTCTAGGACCCTTAGAATGGATGGCATGACCTTTTTTCCCCTCTCATTTTCTCTAAAATGTGAAGTGTTTGATATTCCAGCATATGTACTACAACTTTTCCTCCTTTATTATTTCGCATGCCTGCTGTGTCATGTACACGGCTCAACATGCCTTCATGAGCTTATCCATGCCAGCTTGAAATGGAGAGATATATGTATGCATGCATCTCTAGTACCATATACATATAGATGTAGGTATATATCAAAAAGACTTGTTTAATATCTCTGACAAGTTTGTGCCATTTTTTCAGCTATTGGAGTAATCCTGATAAGATTGATAATGTTGAACATCTTAGGCACATGGAAGACTCTCTGAAAGCGTTGATTAACCAAATCCGTTTGCACAAGGTATGCTACTTGCATGTGTTTGATGTTATACTTTTTTACACGAGCATATTGTAGACACATGCCTAAGAAATTGGAGATTCTTCAAGACGGATCCCACACAGGTCTTGCATATCCTGATTGGATGATTTTCCCAACCGTTTCACAACTCTTAAACAATCTTCTCTTTCTTCCATCTTTTCACAGATGCTTTATTCTTGCTCATAAGTGTAACTGTCACCTTATATTTATCCCTCTTGGAATTGTACGTTATTCTAAAGAGAAAAGGAAAATTATATGTAAGGTCATTGAGATAGCATATTTACCTTGTTCTACAACTTACGGCAACATTTAAACCTTTCTATTCTATTTAATTGTTAAGAGCAAGTACTAGAACTGTAGTTGTTTTACCCACTTGATGATGATCCTCAGGAGTATTGCAATAATACGGTATTATTTTCTTGCACTGATTATTTTCTTGGCAGGAAAATTTTGGAAAGTGCCAACTTATGCCATTGGAATGCAATAGCGAGGTAATGTACTGACCATGTATTGATCTTTTTAGCTGGTTGGAAAACCTTTTTTAGACTTATCTTACCTCGCAGTTTCAGAATGGAACGGCTTTACCTTTGATGATGAATGGCATGCAAGAGGCACAACCACTATCATGGCTTCCAAACAATGGCAATCAACATCTGATATTATCCGGCAGGCCAAACTTTTTGCCCCAGAGGTAACTACTGTGCTTCATTTTTTAATTTCAGATTTGATGTTAACATCTGTTGTATCATCCAATGAACCAAGTCACAGTTATTAACATCTGTGATTATTTCTTGATCATAACTAACCAGCTCCTGTTAACATCTGTTCTTTATCTTCTTCTTTTCTCCCGCTAAATAGTGGAACTGCTTATCTGATAAACAGATTGCTCTTTTCTTTTGTTATTTCTTGCTAGCCTATGATTAGCCTTCTTCTGTTTTATACAGAGCTATAGAATGCTCAAATGATGCATCCCTTCCGAGCTATTCTGGTTACTATGATACTGGCAAGCAAACTGAAATTGGAAATCAAGGGCCAGTTGATAACACAGGGCAAGAAAGTTGTACCTTGAGCAATTTAAGCAGCAATACATGCTTAAGTGCACCACTTAATGAGCAATTCTCCTCTCCTCCATATGGTAGTTTAAATTTGCCTGAAGTTAAGAAAGTGAAACCTGAGCTGCAGATGAACTCCCAAGCAAACCATGTTGTTTATCAAGTTAATAGTAACTTTGAGCTGCCTCGACCTATATATGATAATGGGCATCATACTTGGCTTTCTACATCTGGGCCTTGCAGCATCGCAATGTTTAATGAGAACCCATACCACCAGGTAAGAAATCTCTTCTTATAATTTTTGGGTTTGTGTGTTCTATACTAATTGATGTTGGGTGATGTTTTTGTAAACTTAAATAGATTGAGATCATGTCTAATTGTTTCATGCAACTTTAACACTCAGCATTGTAAGGCTTGTATTCTGTTCACTTTTAGTATGTCATTCTCTTTGACTTCCTAACAGCCCAAATTTTAGGAACGATGTCTATATTATTGTACACACATCCTCAGTTATTCATATAATCCTCTTAAAATGTTTTACAAAGAAGTGGATGATGGAGACCAGTGTTTTCAAACTGACAGGCCATTACTGTATATATTGTTAAAAAAAAATCTATGCCAATTTCACACTTCAATCACAACTATAAAAGAAGATTCTTTTTGGAGTTTACTCTCTGTCTCTCTCCATTTAGTTCAGCATTAATTTGGATGAGCGTTTCTTATAAAAAATCACCTGAATAGGTTTCGCTTATCGTGTAAGATCTGTTATTTTTGGTGCTCAGTGAGATGGGTACTGTGCATTTTCATAGCTTATTCATTAATAAAATTCAGTATCCACTTGTTCACATCATTATCATCAACATAAGGTTTTTATTTTGCCATCTTCTTTCGTATTAATTTAAATGGAATATCCATCAATAAGCACAAAGCTATGGTAGCTGATGCTATCATCTATTCATCAGTTAGCTTTTTATGGACTGGTATATTAGCCTATCTTGCTTGTGTTCTTATCCTGTGGGCTGATTTCTACTTTGTACGTTAATGTTTATTCAAGTTTTTAACTGTTTGCTTCATTTCATGCAGCAATCAAATTGACTAGCTTTTCCTTTGATGAGAGGACTGATTGCTGAAAGAATCTGTGGATGTGTATTATGTTCTGGACCAACCGAGAGGTTTGTATAGGGATAGGATTTTGATATATGGAAGACAGATCAACAAAATTTAGGGTTATCTGGATTCTTTTAGCCGGCCAATGTGTTAGGTTGTTAGCTGTAAATATAATATACATTGTATACGATTACCAAGGTCATCTGTGTATATATATATATATATATATATGAAGTCTGTGGTCAGTAATCATACTTGTAGCAGCAATGAGTTTCTGGCCATAGGCTTTGGTCACCCAAGCTGTATGTATAATTTTTTGAAATATGAAAGCAATTTGAGCTATATAGTTTCATTTTAAATTATTTATTCTTTTAGATCGTTACTTCCAAATTCCAAGCAGTTGGTATTATCAAACTGATTTAATAAAATGATCAAATATAAAATGGCATCTTAGTTCCTCTGTACACTGAAGGTTCCTTGTTTCACATTGATGCTCAAACTTCACTCAAAACCATATTCTTTATGGTTACAAAAGCAAGAAACAGAATCCCATTATCCCATTTTTATCTGCTTAGTGTTTGAATAATGGTGTTGTGCCATGGGTCAGACAGGTGCTGCAACAGGTTGTCAAATGGTCCCTTGCCTGTCACATTGTGCTGAACCACAAACCCTAGGAATGCCAACATTGCCAATCTCCCTGCATACGACAAATCACACAAACATTAATTACGTACCATAATTAATCAACTAGCAGATTGTTGGGTATTGAGTTATTATTGAAGCTACTACCATTGGCAAGTTCCTTCTCCTTGGCCTCAAGTGTGGGTGCAAAGTTGAGGGGGTTGAAAATACTACCAGGGTACCCACATTCATGTGGAGGTAAGCTGTATTGCTTGAAGATGGGATCTTGGTTGACACATCCTGGGTTCTTGATATCTTGCCATCTTCTGATCTCCACATAATGGAACAGGATGAACTCAATCACAAACAGTGTTGATGACGACGCAAAGTACTCTTGTTTTCCAGCATCATACCATTGTGGAGCATTAATGATTCCAATCTTTGTGAAAACCTCTGGCAGTAGCATCCCTACCACGCCCAACATCGCCCAACGCCCATTCACAAGCTCTGCCTGTATGTACCATCTCAGGTTCTCAGGGTCCTCAGCAAGCCCAAGAGGGTCGAACCCGTTATCCCCTGGAAGACTGGACAAGATGACGGGGTTTTCAGTTAATTATATCTTGCAAACAATATTAATTTCTGAGACCACATCAGTACTGTTGAGTCAAAGAGTCATTAGTTTTACAACACTATTAAGTTGTCGGAAATTTACCTGCCATTAAGGTAGGCTGGAGAAGGCAAACCAGGCAACCACTCGCCTTTCTTGGCCTCAACTTTGAAAGAAGCAGCAGAAGAAGGTACCACTCGTTTTAAGGACACTTCCCTATTAAGTTTACTAGGAGACCCAATTAAGAACCTTGATCTCGATCCACATGGCCGGAATACAGTAGCAGAAGCTTGAGTTGTGACGGTGGCCATCGTGAATTCCGGCGAAGATAATTGGATCTCGGCTAAAGGTGGCGCAGATGATGGTAGTTGTAGCAATAAAATGACTAACAATGGTTGATGCCTTTGTATTTCATTCGCAGGTAAGAATGTGGTGCTTGTTGTTCGTTAAAAGTAGACGGTTGGTTTTGTTGATTTTTATTGATCCAACGGTTGAGATGTTCTTATGCGTTTTGGATTGGCCAATAGGAGCACTTGAGGCTTATCTCTTTATCTTGGTTCAATATCCACGTATCTGTTTCTTTGTTTCTGTTGGTAGACAAAAGATCTTGTGGGACCCTGTTTTGTCCACGTAGGAAGATTTTTAGTTTCATACCATCCCACCACGTGGATTTTAGATCCATTAGCTTCTTGACATGTGGCCAGGGGATAGCGTAAGATATCCATAAAATGACTTGCCTTGCCAGGTGTAATTTGGACTCGGACCAATTAGGTGGGCTTTCACAAAGGTACCAGCCCTTCCCCATTTTCTACCCGAGAAGAGCACAGTGTTTGATGCGTTGTTATATCACAGACTATGTTCATATATCTACTGTTTATATAGCAATATAAATCAGAATTCAATCATATATATTATAGAAAAAAAGATTTTTTCATTCTTTTCTTTGTCATATATTTCTCTCTTTTGATATATCTTTTTTTCTCTTATTTTATATTTTTCTTTTTTTAATAAATGAGATTTTTATTTTACAAAAAATAAATTTAGATATATATAATTTTTTAAACTAATGAATATTTATAAAATATTAGAATATAAAATAAAAATTATAAAAAAAAATATAATAATAAAAATATAATTATATTAAAATCTTCAATTAAAAATAAAAGAATACAATAATTTAGGATTAATTATAATATATTTTTTATTTAATTTATAAATTCTATAGTGTTTATCAATTTTAATATTACAAAAAATTGAAAATATCAAAATATTTAACTATAAAAAATAAATGTATAATTTATACTAAATGAACCTATAGTTTGCAAAAAAATGAACTTACAACTTATAAAAAATGAACTTACAGTTTATAAAAAATAAATTTATAATTTACTAATAAAGAATCTACAATTTATACCAAATGAATCTATAATTTATAAAAAATAAATTACCACTTATAAAAAATGAACTTCTAGTTTACAAAAAATAAATTTATAATTTACTGATAATGAATTTATAATTTATATCAAAATGAATGTATAATTAATAAAAATGAACCTACAACTTATAAAAAAAAATGAATTTGCAACTTATAAGAAATGAATTTATAGTTTATTGATAATGAATCTATAATTTATATAAAATAAAAAAATTAATATATAATATAATATTTAATATAATACTATAATTAATATTTAATATAATAATTATTATAATATAATTTAATATTAATTAATTTATATAATAATATAAATTATATAATTACAATAAACAAGGGTCCATACTTTGCCAGTGTTCAACATCTCTCAATAAAACAACCCAGCGATTTCCTCCAAGCTGAACTCCTCATTACCCACAGTGAACTGGCTTGGATCCATAATAATGCTATAGGCATGGGTTGTTACATATTTGAGAAGTGGGACTAAGGTTGGACATCTTGGGCTTCTCTTCCCAATCTTTTTGCCCAAAGTTAGAACAAGTTCATTCATGAAAATTATTACAATAGGATCTTGTCCCTAAGCCACATAAGCTTATGAATTCATATGTAACATGTATTAGGAATTCATGACATGTGCGAAAAAAAATATGTATTTCTAGTGTGTGCAATTTTTTACTTCTTTTTTTTCATGTTTTATTTTTTATTTTTTTTATAATTTTGTATGTTGTTATATATTATAATTTTATATATTGTATATAATTATATTAATATACGATTATATAATAATATAATTAATTATATAATTTATATTATTATATATAATTACATAAATATTTAATATAATTTATAATATTATATTAATTAATTATATTATAATTATAAAAATATTATTACATTAAATGTTAATTTATATTATTATATTAAATATTATATTAAATTATATTATATATTAATTTTCATTTTTTATATAAATTGTATACTCAATATCAGTAAATTATATATTTATTTCATTTTTTTATAAACTATGGATTTATTTTTTTTAAGCTATAGATTCATTTTTTATAAATTATAAATTTATTTTAGTATAAATTATAAATTGATTATCAATAAACTGTAAATTTATTTTTTATAAACTGTAGATTTATTTTTTGTAAACGGTAAGTTTATTTTTTGTAAACTATTTGTTTATTTGGTATAAACTATAAATTTATTATCAGTAAATTGTAGATTCATTTTTTTATAAATTGTAGGTTCATTTATTAGAAACTGTAAATTCATTATTAGTAAAATGTAGATTTATTTTTTGTAAACTATAAGTTCATTTTTTATAGTTAAATATTTTGATATTTTCATTTTTTTGTAATATTAAAACTGATAAACACTATAGAATTTACAAACTAAATATAAAATATATTATAATTAATCTTAAATTATAGTATTCTTTTATTTTTAATTGAAGATTTTAATACAATTATATAATTTTTATTATATTATTTTTTAATAATTTTTATTTTATATTATGATATTATATATAATATAAAATAAATATTCATTAGATTAAATAACTTATATATATCTAAATTAATTTTTATAGAATAAAAATCTAATTTATTAAAAAATGAAAAAATAAAATAAGAGAAAAAATATACCAAAAGAGAGGAATATATGATAAAGAAAAAAAAAAGAGATGCCTTTTTTTTTTTTTTTCTATAGTACATATGATGAATTTATAATTCATATTACTATACGAACATGTGTTCATGATATAACAACCCGTCATGAGGGGGTCACATCGTTGTAGGATTGTTAACTTCTAAGCTATGCAACAAAACATATTATATCGTGAATCCTGAATCATGATGCACTTAAAGTCCAAAATATGTGCGACATATCTCTTTTTTATTACCACTTTCTAGGTGTTTTATCTTTTTTTTTTTTAATTACATTGACAACATTATTATTATTATTATTATTATTATTATCATCATCGCCACATCTCTTTTTCACGTGAATTCCTAGTCTATATTGCTATATGAGCAGAAGTTCATTATATAACAACCCGTCATGAGAGTCATATCGTTGTAGCCTTGTTAACTTCTAAGATATGCAACAAGACAAATTATATCATGAAGCCTAGATCATGATGTACCTAGAGTCTAAAATATGTGTGACACGTCTCTTTTTTACTACTGTTTTATAGATGTTGTATCTTTTTTTTTTTAATTACATTGACATTATTATTATTATTTTTGTTGTTGTTATTGTTGTTGTTTAGAAAAACAAACTTATTTTTATTTTTCACATGAAAAAATATAAGTATATTAAAATATTCAATTAAAAATAAAATAATACAATAATTTACCATTAATTATAATATATTTTATATTTAATATATAAATTCTATAGTGTTTATCAATTTTTTTTTAAAAAAAAATGACAATACCAGAATATTTAACTATATGTCATCAAGATGTATGTTCATTAGTTTATGTATATAGATTTATTAATTCAAACTCATAAGAACAATTGTTATATAGTGAAAGTTCATCAAAATTTAATATAATGTTCATAAGTGATGGCATACACATCGTCAAGCACCATATAGAAATGCTACAAGACGTTTGCCCTTCATTAAATTGTCATGTGTTTCTTTGAACAAAGAACCAAACGCATGAAGAGTTGAATGGATAAGTGACTAAATAAGTAAAAGGTTGAATGAAAATAAAATGGACTTACACTGGAACCTCAAATAACTAAATGAAGGCTCCATTTATAATATACCACAAAGGATAAAAGTTAACGTTCAAATAAGACGATTACACAGTACGTTCCCATCCAAGTTTCATAGGCAAATAAGGACGAAATTAATGGTTACCATTTTTTGAGATGGTTGATAAAGATCTAGAGAAAAATTAAGGTATAAATATATTCATCATCTTCACAAAAAGTATGTTGCATTTTGGGCTTTACTCATTGTTTAATCACATTCTTAAGTTTTTGTATTTTCATGACTGCTCTTAAAACTTTCTTTAACTTAAGCATCGAAGTGACTGTATAGAGCACAGTCCCCCTTTAGCTACATTTGCTAGTCTTTAATAGGTCGTTAGTTGCTTCCAAGATTAAGGAGCTATCCATTGGCATCATTTGTGGGAACTTTTAACCATTTCATCGCTCATTTTTTTCAAAGTTCTCACCTTTATTGTTTAAAACACTTTGCTTCAAATCTTTACTCTTTGATTTTAATGGAAAATGGTTGATCACTCTAAAAAATGTACCCCTCCCAATAAGAGCAAAGTTCCTGAGAGTATACTCCATTTGACCATCCTACCCACTAAGCGGCTCAAGTAGCAACTATTACTGTTGAAAACACCTTAACCCACTTTCAAGAAACCTTGGCAAGAACCATGAAAACAACCTTGGACTCCTTCAACACATATATTACTAGGGCTTTGAATGCCAACATTGCAGCATTCAATCCTCCACCATTAACAGCAAACCCTCAGGTGGAGCAACCTCTCCCACAAGCAAACCCACAACAATCTAGAGCCACTCATCAAAATAATAGAACCAAGACATTAGTCAAGGACAAACAAAGGCCTATAACAAACATGAAAGATGAAGCTAACTCCTAAGATGGATAGTCCAAAGCAAAATCTAGACCGGTTAAGAAATATTTAGAAGTCTCTTCATGGGCATGGAAATCATGAAAGATAAGTTTCCAACTAAATGGAAGCTACCCACCTTGCAAGTGTATAACGGAATGGTAGATCCCCACATATACTTATCCACCTTCTGAACCACAATGTTGCTAAACAACATATCGAATGTCATACTATGTAAGGTTTTTCCTACTACTTTAACAGAAACAACATAAAGGTGGTATTTTCAACTACCTTTTAGCTATATCCACTTATTTAAAGAACTAGAACATGCTTTTATTACTCAATTCGCCACTAATATTCCTTGCAAATGGAAAACTAGTTATTTAAGATCTTATAGGTAGAAGGAGGCTGAGACCCCTCATGAAAATATTGCTATATTTAATAAAGAAGTGATGGAAATAGAGTCTATAAAAGTAACGATGGTCATGGAGGCCTCACAAACATGAACCACATTCAGACGCTTAAAGGACAAGTTTCACACCAAAACCATCAACTCCTACTCCAAACTAATTTCTATAGCTTAGAGATACATTAAACTAGATAAAAGAAAAAAGGAAGAGCGCGAGAATGAAGAATGCTAGAATAACAAGAAAGGATAAGAAAAAGACACGACAACTCTGATCGTCGAATGCTCCAGACTTACAAATCTTTTTTAAACCAAACGAGAAACAACACAAATTCATAGTTTACACCACTCAATGAAACTAGAGGTAATATTCTTCTCTAAATTAAAGATAATAGTACTAACATTGAACACCCTGAAGGCTAAACCCTGATAGGGCCACCAAAAGGAACAAATCTCTTTTTTACAGGTTCCATGAGGATCATGGCCACAACACCAGACAATGTTGGGGCTTGAAAAAAAGGGTTGAAAGGTTAATACAAATAAGAGCTCTATGAAATTTCATAAAGGATGACAAAAGAAAGAGATCCCATGAGGATAACTTTAGTCCAAGAACAGACTATTGCCCACCAAAGATAGCTGGAGCAATCAATCTTATCATGGAAGAAGAATAATCAAACCACTTTAAGAGCAAACAAAGACATTCAAACATCTTCATACTTGACACATAAAACACCAGAATGCCCACAGTTACCTTTGGCCCTGAAAATGATGAGCTTATTGATGCTCCATATAATGAGGCATTAGTAGTAGAAGCAATACTATACATTTGTCTAGTAACAAGAATGTTGGTAAACAGAGGAAATGTAGCAAACTCTTTGACAAAGCAGGTATACAAAGCCATGGGAGGCGTGTTATCTAACCTTAAAAAAGATCTCTTGTGGGACTTGGAGGAAAGCATTTAAAATCTGTGGCCATTGCTACCCTTACTGTAGGAATGATAGATGGGTATGCAAAAAGAATGTCAACAATAAGGACCTTGTTTCGCATCATCGATGAAGGATTACCATACAATGACATTTTAAGAAAACCATATCTCTACTAGACAGGAGCTATTCAAAGTATAAGATATTCAACCATGAAGATCCCTACACTTGAAGGAGTGGTGGCAATTCAAGGGAGCTAACAATCAGCAATTGAGTGCAACCACCTAACGCTCCAATAAGTACCCAAAGGAGATGTGTTCGATCCAAAATAAAAAGAACATTTTAAACCTATTGGTGAGTTAACTGAACTTAAAATTTCAACTGACAAAATAATTTAATATGGTACAAATTTGAGTTATCTAACAATTGAGTGAGTAACTCATGTCATTCAAAAGAACGTCAAGTCGTTCACCTCCAAGCCATAAGAGATACCACATATCCATCTTTCGATAACATGTCTTAAGTTGAACATGGATCCCAAGGCAAAGCTAGTAAAACAAAAGAAAATGAGGCTCACCCCCGAAAGGCAAAAAGTAATTGGAGAGGAAGTATCCAAACTTTAAAAATAAGTATTATTAAAGAACTAAAATACCTTAACTGGATGGTCAAGAAACTGAATGACAAATAGAGGATGTGTGCCAACTTCATAGACTGGAATAAGGCGTACCCAAAAAATAGCTATTCGCTATTGAACATCGAGCAATCGGTATACTCGACCTCCTATTTTCCTAGTTATAGCTATTTGGATACTGCACAAAGATACCACCATATACCAATGGATCCAAAATACGAGGATAATATGGTCTTTATCACCAATTAAGGAATGTACTACTACACTAAGATGCCTTTTGGATTAAAGAATGTAGGAGTGAGTTACTAGTGGCTCATGAACTTCATATTTAGACACCAGATTGGTCACAATATAAAATTATATATAGATGATATCATTATTAAAAGTAAAACTGATGAATCTCATACAGATGATCGACAGGAAGTTTTTTCTATTTTGAATAGGTATGGTATTTTGAACCTCAAAAAGTGCACCTTTGGAGTTAAAGCAAGTGAATTCCAAGGATTCACGATTTTTAAAAGGGGCATTGAGGCGAACACTCAAAAGATTCAAGCAATCCTGGACATGAGACCTCCCAAGACGATCAACGAAGTGCAAAATTGAGCAACAAGGTCACAACGTTAGGGCTATTCATTTTCTATTTTACGAAGAGATGTTTGCCATTCTAGAAGAGATTAAAGAACGTAAAACATTTTAAATGGCTTGAAGATTTCTAGGGAGCATTTGAAGAACACAAAACGTTCCTTGCCACCCCCCTATCCTGAGCATACTCGAGGCTAGCAAAACTCTTTATATATACCTGGCAATAAGATAAGAAATAGTAGCCTCTATTATCATCTAAGAAGCAGATGTTGAATAATTCCATATCTATTACACTAGTAGAGTCCTTAGTGGGGCTGATATAAAATATTCAAAGTTGGAAAAGCTTGTCATGGTTCTAGTGGTCTCGACAAGAAAACTGAGACCTTACTTGTAAGCGCATACCATTGTGGTTCGACTAAATCAACCATTACACAAAGCCCTTTTAATGGCCAGACACATTGAGGTGATTGGTACATTGGGCTATTTAGCTCAATGAACATAACATTAGGTATGAACCTTGAATAACCTTAAAGGCTCAATGTTTAGTTGACTTTTTTATGGAAAAGACAGGTAATGAACAAATAAAGGCATTACACAAGGACGCGTGGATGTTGTATATGACGAGGAGTCCAACGAGCATAGAGCAAAAGCATGAGTGATTCTCCAAAGCCTTAGTAAAATTAAAATAATATATATTATCAATTTAAACTTTAGGCCCACTAGTAATGTCACAGAGTATGAAGCCCCTAGTCACTCGACTTAGCTTAGCCTAAAGGTAAAACTAGAAGAATTACAGGTCTTTAGTGATTCTATATTGGTTGTTTACCAAATCACAAGGAAATAGGTCTTCAGTAATTCTATATTAGTTGTCAGCCAAATCACAGAGAACTTCTAAACTAAAGATGACACTTTGGTAAGTTACATGAAGAGATGTCAACGACTGTTCAACAAGCTCACCCAATTAAGAGGAATATGGACAATTGTTTAATACCCCAAAAAGGAGAACACTAAAGCCAATGATATCACCAATGAAGTAGCGAAAAGAGGGGAGACATTCCAACACCTCACCCTCAAGGAAGCACGACTATGACCTGTCATAATTGAGCAGGAGATTCTTAACATAGCAGAACTCGATGCTTAGATGAAATCGATCGTCCAATACCTAGATAAGGGGCAGTTGCCAGAGGATTAAACAGAAGCATTATAAGTGCAAAAAAGAGTCGCCAAGTATTCAGCACGTTGACCCAGACACTAACAATGAAAGGATTAAGTTGCACATTGACTTATTGAAAGAATGAAAAGAATAAGTTATTATATGAATGACAACATATAAAGCAAGGATTGTTACATATCACAACAAAAGGGTTCACCAGAAATCTTTTAACAAAGGCGATCTTGTAACTTAGAAAAGCCATAATAGAAAAGGGGGAAACTGGGGTAGAAAAACTTAGAGCCAATTGGGAGGGCCATACTTAGTCGAAAATGTAATAGGAAATGGAGCTTATCAATTGGTGACGTTAGGGGGACAACCAATCCTGAGATTCTAAAATGTAAACAATTTTTGCAAGTACTATCAACAAAGAGATATTTCAGTACATATTGCGAATAAAGGGTTTGGCCCCCTAAAAAAGCCATAATATACCTTATCCATCCACTTTTAAAGGGTTTGGTTCACCTAATAAAACCATAAAATTTATAAAGTAGTACTATTCAGACTAACCATTAAAGCCATAATCTTGTTAAGAGAGTTTAGTTCAACCAATAAAACCATAAAATTTATAAAGTAATAAGGCTCAACTAACTTTTAAAGCCATAATCTTGTTAAAATGGTTTGGTTCACTCAATACAATAATAAAGTTCAAATAACTTTTTAAGCCATAATCTTGTTAAAATGGTTTGGCTCACTAAATAAAATAATAAAGTTCAACTAACTTTTAAAGCCATAATCTTGTTAAAAGGGTTTGTTTTATGCAATAAAATTATAAAATTTATAAAGTAATAAGGTTTGGCTAATCTTTAAAAGTCATAATCTTGCTGAAAGGGTTCGATTCACCAAATAAAATCATGAAATTTGTAAAGTAATAAGGATTGGCTTTAAAGCCATAATATTGTTAAAAGGTTTAATTCACTCAGTAAAACCATGAAACCTTGCCCAAGTATTAAGGTTCGATAAACTTTAAAATTATCTTAAAGGTGTTGCACAACTAAGTAAAAGGAATGGATAGTTAGCATTCAAACGATGCTTATTTCAACGGGAAAGCCAAGATCCCTTATTTAAGTTTAATCTATTTAGATCTACAACATAATGTGTGAATCTCCCTTATAGATCATTTGATAAGTTAAACTGAAATGAACATTTGTGTATTAAAAGAGATTAAGTACTAAAAGAAAAAAGGGAAATGGAATAGTTTTATAACAAGAAGACATTTATTACAAAGATAAAATACATTAACTATGAAGTAAGAGGATACAGTATATTAAAATATCACTAGAGGTAGGAGACAGATCAAAGCTTAGCCTTACTGTTTCATCACAAAGAGGATCAAATGCTACTTAGCTTGAAGAATCTCACTTCTCTTTGTCAAATTTCATAGCCAAGAAAGACAAGTCAATTCCCTCCTAGATGATCTTTAAATTCCTTATAGCAGTGACCATTTGAACTTGTCTTGTCTGCTGGCCTTTTGCGAACCGAACGATAGTATATGGAGTGTCCAAAGCCAATTCCCCACCTCGCTTGCTTTGTAAGTGGGCATTACACGCCTCATTTAATCTGTCAAAATTAATCTATTTTCACCCCTAGACAAGTCAAGGTCTGGGTGATCTACCAATAAAGTCTTTTGAATAGTTTGGACATACCCTTTTAAAATAAGAGAGCATAAATCCCTAATTTTTACCTATCGAGCCTGCATCAAACCCACTATCCCCTTTAGCATTCGTCATAGATGTTTTATTTTGTGCATACTGAATCCAATTATTTCATTGACTGAGCAAGTTCCCTCTTCAAGCGATAAATTTTAATGCTCTTCCTCGATAAATCATCAATAAAAGGTCGTTGATCATCCCTCAACTAGGTCTCATGCCTATCTTTGGTTCTCTTCATCTCCTTATTGAAGTGATTAGTAAGTCTCCTATTCTTCTTTTGCGCCTCCTTAAGTTTATTGTCAGCATCCTATTCAAAGGGATAAATAGGTCTATAGACGAATAAAGAATATCGTCTAGATACATATAGAAGCAAAGGCTTCACATTTCGCTTAACGCCTCTGATTCTCTAAGAAAGCCTGCAGCCTCTTCAACATAAGCATGACACTTGTTCATGCCATATCATCATAAGACATGTTTGCCCAGTCATGATGATCTGCCTTCAGGTTTGTAAAGTGTAAAAACTTGTCACAGACCTTTAAGTCAGACACTGAACTAGTTGTGTTCACTTATAACCATAACATCAAATTGGGTCATTCGACTGAAGAAAGCAGCAACCCGAAAAGGTCCAGCTACTCATGGCCAATAAGTTCGATAGTAAAAGGGTTTTATTATTCGGTGACCACATTCTTGCATAGCACTAAACCCTTACTAGCACCCATAACAAACATAGACGCAACGTCATCCGTTCTCCTTCTTTTTCTTTATTCCACCACCACTTCTTTTCCTTTGCCTTTAGAAGGGGAGGGTGGGTGTTCCTTTATCGAAAGATGATTCACCATCGAAATAGAATCAACGGTAGAAAGAGATTCCACTGCCAAGGTCATCACCCTATTCGCTAAAAATAACAGTATCGTCTAATTGGTTGATCTTTTCCTCGTTCAGAGACACGCAGAGTTTGTTCAAAAACTCTATTTTTCCTGCACCATAAAGTATTTAGTATACATCAGTAAAGCAAGAACAAAACAAATAAATAAGATAATACCTCTCCCAATAAGAGGTTCTTCTATAGACTTCTACAACTCAACAAGATTGGCTACAGCTCTAGCCACCTCCTTGTCCTACCATTCCCCTAATTCTAAGGGTAAAGAGGGATCCTTAATAGGAAATAGCCCATGTCAGTGGAATCTTCAAACATACTTCCTCCACAAAGGTTGAACATTTGAACATTAACGACTATCTCGAATAATTTTTCCTAATTGCCTGGAGATATGTCCCCCCCCCTCCCTTTAGGGAGGTCAATTTATCTAAAAAAGCCTAAGGTAAGTGTCTAAAAGCCAAAAAATGGGATACCACAAAGAATATGTTTAGCCAATCCTTCAAAAAAGAAGGAAGATCGTACACCATATTCTCTTAGCCTTCGCTGTCAAGGATAAAAAAAAGGCTCAGTCGATCTACTAGTTAAACTATTCAAAAAAGTAATATGAGCTATGTTCAGGGCTATTCCTCTCACACGACATATCTCAATAATATTACAAAGGATTCAAAGGGTGTTAGGATGAAGCTGGGTAAGAGGAACAACATAAAAAAAAAAAAAAAAAAAGAGATAGCCTACGACAGTGGATGAAGAGGGAACCTAAGGCCAGCCTCCATTTGCTCCCTATACACAATGACAGACTTCTCATCTAAGTTGGAAGAAATCCTAAAATTATGGGGATAATAAGACAACCCATATTCCTCAGGAATGAGATAAGCTTGTCGAAAAAAATGCAAATCGTCATCTACCACTATTGAAGAGTGCTCTCTATCCTTGGCAAGGGTTTGACCTGACAATCCCACCATTTTTCTAAAAAAAATAACTCAAAAAATAGAAAAACACCTTACTCGGAGGAGAATTGTTTAGAGCAAAAGGGAAGCATAGGAATATATGCAACAAATAAGAAAAGTGTTTGCACAACAAAGAAACTAAAATGACAATAACAAATAAAAACAATAGAATGAAGGCCTTTTATAGAAGTAGAAACTCAAAAGGCACGTCCCAATTAATTACAAAAACCAATAAACTTACCCATGTTAGAAATTTGAAATGGCAATAATTAGCATGAGTGACGAAGTGATGCAACAGCTCGGGGTAGTAGATGCGCTCCAAACCCAAAAGGACTCCCTAAAAGCAAGTCAAAGAATAAAAGAATGAGTCTATGCAAATGGTAAGAGAAATAAGCCAAAATAAAAGATTGAACTTTTAGCGTTTAAGAAACAAGATACAAAAAGAACGAGTACTGGCATAAATAGTAGGAATATAAGCCCTTTGGGGGGGGACTGTTGATGGCATACACATTGTCAAGTACCTTATAGAAATGTTATATGACATATGCCCTTCATAACATTGTGATGTATTTCTTAGAACAAAGAACCAAACGAGTGAAGAGTTGAATGGATGAAAGGATGAACAAATAAAGGGTCAAACGAAAATAAAATAGACTCAGGCCTGAACCTCAAATAACTGAATGAAGGCACCATTTATAGTATCCCACAAAAGGACAAAAGTTAACGTTCAAATAAGATGGTTACACAGTATGCTCCAATCCGAGTTTCGTAACCAAATAAGGACAAAATTAACAAATACCATTTTTAGAGATGACTGAGAAAGATCTAAAGAGAAATCAAGGTATAAATATATCCATCATCTTCATAAAAAGGCATGTTACATTTTAGGGCTACTCATTGTTTAATCACATTCTCAAGCTTTTATATTTTCACGACTGCTTTCAAAACTTTCTCTAACTTAAGCACAATCCCTCTTTAGCTTACGTTTGCTCGTCTTTAACAAGTCATTAGTTCTTTTCAAGATCAAGGAGCCATCAATGAATTAGATATTTTTTGTTTATTAGTTTAATTATAGAGGTTCATTTTGTCATAACTTATATGTTCATTAATGAACCTAAGATTAAAAGTGATGAACCTATAGTGAATAACTAATAAACCTCTATGATTTAACTAATGAACATATATAGATTAATAAACCCGCAATGGATAAAGTATATTGATGAACATGTGTTATTTCATTAATGATTTATATAGAGTTTTTAAAGGTAATGAACCTATATGTGTTAACTAATGAACCTACATTACTTAACTAATGAACTTATATGAAATAAAAACATATATGAAAATTAAACAACTTCCTTATAAACATATCATTGTAATTTATTTATATTTCATTCCAATTTTTTATTCATTCATAATCTCAGCCGCTAACTGATATTAAATTAAAGTGATGAACTTATAATTAATAACTAATGAACCTACATGTTTTAACTGATATACCTGTTGTATTCGATTAATAAACCTCTATATAATAAAAAATATGAAAATTAAAATTTATGAACATACAATTCAAAACTAATATACCAATTTTAGTGTATTTATGTTTCATTTTTAGGAATAAAAATATAACTTATTTAATTTTTATATAAAATAAAACTTTTTAAAATTTTTTTAGTTCAAAGTAAGTAGTAATCGAAAATCTGTATCCTAATTTCTAAATATTGAATCAATTTATTGTAGTTAAAATATCAAAAGAAAAAAGAAAGAAAAAAATAATTTAAATGCGTATTTAAATATCACGTGAATGAGATGTGTTTATTATTTACATGTGTTTATGCGTGCTCAGACCACACGAAGTATTGTGGACATGGATACACCGTATAACAATCCATGCAACAGAGTAACCTTACCTCAACCTTCGCCGTGGTGGATTCTTTCTGTAAAGGTGGACGATATAATTAGGTTCTATCGAATTTGCAGGCACTTGAAAATTTTTACTCTTATGCCATTTTAGTTTCTCTTGCGAGGAAAAATAAAAGCCCCATTCCTTTTTATTATTAAATTAACTCCATTTGAGACTTCACAGTTCTAAAATAACTCTAATACCTTAAATCAAGTAAAGCTCTTTTTTTTTTTTTTTTTTTTGTGTGTGTGTGTGTTGGGGGGGGGGGGGGGGTGGTGTTCACCGAAAAGAAGATCTATTTCTTTAGACACCGAGGAAACAGGTGCAAATTTTATTTAGCAGCCTAGTTGTACAATTCACCGCACCATCTTAGCACTTCCGGCTAAAGGCTGGCTACAGTGTCTTCATGTGCAAGCAAATTTGCTTCAACAAAAAACCAATAACAACAACCGAAGGGAAAAAAAAAAAAAAAAAAGTGGCGGATGGTAGCTGCCCACCACTGCCTCAATTTCTGTCTGCCTTTTTAAAAGATAGCAGCAGAACACAACACACACAAAACCCCAACAGGTAAATAACACTTGACAAGGACCACATTTAAACTAGGCCCTTCAGCATTTTTGTAACCTAAAACAAGCTAACACCTGCTACTATGACCACTACTAACACCATTACCACCCCTTCATGTTTTATTTACTATGTAGTAGTTGGTTTACTCTTGCTTTCTTTCTGATTTAAGTGAACTGTTGTTGGCCACTGAAGGTCTGGCCAAACGACCACCCAGCAGGAACAACATTATAAGCAACCACCGTCCGCCCATCACTAGTTGTGACCTTAAACGACAGGCTTTGTCCATCAAGGTCTGAGTTGCTTTGCCAGTTCTGACCCCAATTTCTCGACATGGGTTGCCAACCAGTTCTTGACCCTTTGATTGAAACTGCATGAACATCACCTGCACCTCCAACGTTGGTGATGAGGACTAGGTTGAAGTAGGAATGGCCATTGATTGTGAATCTTATTCCTCCTTTCTTTTGACATGGTACCCTGTTCAACAAACAAATTAAAGCCCTTACAGTAAAAGTTGAAGTATAAGTTGGAAATGAGTGGGGAATCACTAGATAGTTTATGTTCACGTGGATTCTGGTCCACTTTTCCCAGGATTCCCATATAGCGCCAAGCCAACCATTAGTTTAAAACTTCTTAACACATTAATTTGGTTGAATGTGTATATGATATTTTATTACAATATTATAATTAATATAATTTTTAAATATTTATATAATTATTCTATTAATATATATAATTATTTTTTTATTTTAATATTTTTTATTTTAATAAAATTATCATAAATAATTAATACACATATAACTTAAAATTTTATATAACGACGTGATTTACAGTTCACCTAATTTTGGATGCATGTGGATGTGGTATCATGTTATATTTGACATGTATATCATACATTCATTTTTTATTTATGAATAATATATAATGTCTATATTGTGTCGTAAGCATATTTCATGTAACATTAAAATTCTTGGTTCTTTTTTAAAAAAAGTGTTTTTATGTTGTTTTTAGCATGGCATCGGAATCTGTTTCAATTTACTGAATTTTTTAAAATAAGGAAAATAAATTATTAGATTTACCACTTTTATGTAGAATATAAATAATAGATATACCTTCTATAAGATACAAGCACAATCCCTGATCTATAGCGAGCAATTTGTTGAAAGACAGGCTGAGAGAGATCAAAATGATGCTGGGGAGGGTTGCACCAGCCGCCAGCATTGTTAGGGAGGGCATTGTTTGGTGGGCAGAAATTGGTGGCTGTCACCACAACAGAGCCAGGAAGGCACCACTTAGGGTCATCCTTACATCTTATCTCAAAACAAGCTCCACAGCTCAATCCATTGTTGAACAAGGCTGTGCTTAAAGCTGCAGTGTTCGTTCCATATCCTTGGCTGTATAGGTTTCCATACCCACAAGCCCCACCTGTAAAACAGACATCACTCTATGTTAATTTCCTTAATTAAACAAGGTTAACATAACAACTATATTTAAGGGGACCAGATAAATAAATAAATAATAATAATAATAAGTTCATGCAATATCAACATACCCATTGTACCAGAGGCATCACCAGCTCCATAAAAGGTAGCATGAGCATCAACCCAATTGCCCCCATCATACCCAGAAACAAATGAGCTTAAAGAAAGAAATAATCCCACAAAGAAAAGCCAAGAAAGTGCCATTGTTCCTGGAAAAATGACGGTATGTAGAACTAAGGAAAGGGTTGTGTTGCGTGTACTTTGAGGAAATGGTAAAGGGAAGAGGGAGATGCGTGGAGTATGCATGCGTGACGGTATGAAAGCCATGGAATATATAGAAGATTAAAGGGTGCAAAAGTGTTGCATTAGGCAACGTCATGAAAAACTGACTGATGCTATATGAGTTTGAGGTGTGGGGACCTTAAACCGCCATGTGCAATCAATTTTTTCTCTCTAAGGACAGCGATAGTAGACGCGTATGTAATTCAAACGGAGTGGCTGGAGTGAAATCGAATTTAATTATAAAACTCGAAGCATGAGTTTAACTCAGAATTTATTTAAAACGTATATTTTTAATTTTACATTATAAAATATTTAATTTAATTTGATTAGTTATTTTTTAAAATTTAAATTAAATTAAAATAAATTGAATTAGTTTTAAAATTTAAATTGACTTGGTTTTATTCAATTATTTTTATAAATCTATTAAAATATAAAAATAATATAATAAAAATATTAAAATTAAATTAAATTCGAAAAATTCTCAAAGTCCAATATTTGAAATTTAATTTGAAATTAATTGAATAGTTCGAATTTAAATTTGATTTCAATAATATTAAGTTAATTTTTGTGTATTTTTTAAATTAATTTTAAATAATTTGTGAGTTATTTTATTTTATTTACACAAGAGATACCTTTTCTCGAAGGCACGTGTCTGTGTATTGGTTTGCATTTATCATCTAAATTAGAGTTTTCAGGCTTTTGGTATATGGACGGTGGGTGTGGCTTTGCTTTTGTACTTTTGGTTCAATCCCAGCATTCAAAGATTCAATGCCTGACCAACAATGTTGCATAAAAACAGATACGAAAAACTGCGAAATATGAAAAATAAAAATGACAAAACAATATAGAAAATAAAAAAAAGTAAAAGAAATATAAAAATATTAAAAATATAAAGGTAAATATATAAGTATTATAAGAAAATTTATAAATATTAATATTATATGTAAATATTTAAAATACTATTTATTTTAAAAATAATTTATTATCAATAAATATAAAAAATAACAAATTAAAAAAAATAACAAATCAAATTTTCTATAACAAAGAAAAATAAATGTTTATAATTTCTTAATAATAATTAATCCTAAATAGTTTAGGAATTTGAATTTTATTTTGATAGTATTTTCCTATTTAGGAATTTAATGGATTTTTTAATTTTTGTTTTAATATTATTTTCTTATTTAGTAATTTAATAAGTTTTTTATTTTTAATTAGCCATAAATATTTTTTATTATTTTATTTTTTCATTTAGGAAACGCGTTTCCTGTTTAGAAAAGGTTTTCAATTTTATTATATTACGAAAACATGTCCGAAACATTTTTGAGAAATTTTTATAAAATTTCGAAGACGAAACGTTTTCAAAACAGAGAAACGTCACTCTGGTGAAATTTCCATGCAACCTAGGTGACCAATCAACATTTGTTGCTTGTAGAGGTAGTTGTACCCTTATTACTCAAGACATTTATTTTTAAGAATAATGAATGTATTTTCATTTATAAATAATTATTTGATATTTAAAAAATAATTTTATGATCTAAAATTCAATATGAAATAAATCTCAACGCTACTAATAACTGCATATTAATTTATTTTCAAAATTATAATTTTATTTTCATAATAAATATTACTCAATAATTTTGTATTTTTTTATTATTATAGAGATTTCATTCGAAATAGTGTTATAATATAATATATATTAAAATTCATATAATACACAAAAATAAATTTAAGAGACGATATTCAAAAGTATATCATCATGTATTATAAAATAATTGATCTCAAACTATAACTCTCAAAAAAAGAGACAGAACTCTCATTAATAGAGACAAAATAATAAATCTAAAATAAAAACTCTTAAAAGAGAAATAAAACGAAATAAAAACTAATAATAGAATAAAATAACTCATTTTATTAAAGAAAATGAAAAAAAATAGAATTGTCACCGATAAAATATATTGTTAATAATCTCAAAACACCAAAAAAAATTTATTTGTAGATTAAAAAAAAGGGAACGCTAGGATTTCCAAGAGCCTCTCTAATCACAATACTCAAGATATTGATACTTATTATCGCCATAAAAAATAGCATCATAATTAAGGTAGTATTTAGGTCTTTTTTTCTTGGCAAAATTTATAACGAATTTGATTATAATCTTTTTATATTTAATTTTATTTAATTTATTATCTATTTTTTATTTTTATAATAGTATATAAAATTTACACCAACTAAATATATGGTCTTAAACAAATATTACAATTATTATCAAATCGTATTCAGTTGCTTTAAATTTTATATATAATTATAAAACAAATTATATTTAAGTGCAAAAAAGTAAAAGATATACTATCAAACCCTGTATATAATTTAATAAAAAAAACTAAATATTAATGACATGGAAAACGAGGCCGATACATTTTCATTACTCAAACTTACGAGTATTGTTATTCATTTGTTTCATATTATATCGAGTTTACCTCTTTGATTAAAAATAAATAATGCAAAAACAGATGATAATTTTCAAAAGAATTTATTTCTTATTTATTATTTCAAATTTAAACATATTAGAAAGTTGTGAATTTTTTTTTTATAAATGAGAATTCACTAAAATTTGTGCAAACAAATTTATTTGTATTATATTAAACAAAAAAAATCAATAAATTCAATCTCAATAATAGATGAAATCTTTACGAAAATTATGAGTATGTATTTTTGAATCCTAAATAAAACTTAATTAACTATGAAAAGAGAATGAATTAGTTATATGTAATACTGTAATTACAAGATTTAGTTTAAGTGATTTAGAAAGTTTATTTATTTTTTAATTTATAAATTTAACATTCAAAAATAATAAATATTTCTAAATACAATTTAGAGAGTAGAATCGTTCGAAAATAAATTAATAAAGTGTTGAATATATTTACTTTCAATAAAAAATTCTAATTACCGTTTTCTCCTTCCTATTAATTGTTAACGCATTGTATTAAGGCAGTGATTTGTCGGTAGTTGCCAAACACAGGAAGAGGACAAGAATTGCGAAGTAAAAAGAGGACAGATTGGCCTTCATCTGTTAACAAATTTTATTATTTTAATATTAATTATATATTATTACAATTAATTATCTTTATCAATAATTATTAATTATTTATAAAAATGTTTATTATATTTTATTTTTATAATTTAAAACTAAATACATTTAAATTTTCTTATCTTTAATGTCTTAATTTGCTAATTATTACATTTAATAATCAATAAATTTAGTAAAAATAAAAATGATAATTCTTTATATAGTATTTGATATTGCCAGTAGATTTATATTTTAAACAAATTAAACTTTCGTGAATCTAATTTAAATATTTAGTTTTACTAAACTTAACCTATTTTTTAAAAAATAAATTATCAAAATTGAAAATAAAATATATTAAAATAATGATATTATTTAAAATTAATCTCATTGTAAACAAAATATTTATATCTTTTTATTTTTTTATCAAATTTTTACTGACACCTAAGTTTTGAATTATATATTAATTTAGTTATTTATATTTAGGATATAAATAATTTTTTTATTACCTAGAATATAGATATAAATTTTTTACTTAAATAAATCACTCTAAATATGTTATACTAACAAAAATTTCAAAAATTTTCAGCTTATTTATAAGTAAATCGTCAATTTTATGTTTTAACAAAAAATTGTCATTTTAATTTTGGCTCATTTCAATTTAATTTTAATTGAAAAAATAAAATTGATATAAATTTTATCAATAATTAAATTATTTTTAATAGTGTGAAGTTTTAAATATAAAAAAATTTTATGATTTAAAGTCATTTTTTTAGTTTTATATTAATATTAAATTGAATTTAAGAGAATATATAAGTTATGGTTATTCATGAATCCATTTCAAGTTAAAATAATTTGAGGATTTATTAACAATAAATAAAATATAAAATGAGAATATTTTTTATAGATATAAATTTTAATACTATTTAAGTCGTGACTCTAACTATCTTAATTATAATAATAATTTTAATAAAAAATAAATAAAAAATTTGAAAATCTAAACTCTATAATTTTTAAAAAAACAAAATTTATAATCTTCTCTTCAAGTATAAAATCCAATAATTTAAATTTAAATATTTTTAATGTAAAATCTAAAAATGAAATTACATAAATACTCTAAAGATGAAATCTTCATCTTAATGGGTTATAATTTATTCTAATAAATAAATTATTCATAAATTTATAACTTTAGTCGTTAGTGGAATTATATTTGGTGATTGATATTAAAAATGAAAGAGTATAATTTATACAAAATAAATTAAATTATAATTTATTATAATAAAAAAGATAAATCATCGCAATTCATATAAGATATATTAAATTATTATATTTATTTATTATAATTTTTAAATCAATAAATTAAGAATAACTGACATAATTATATTGAATATAATGAATTTGTCATCTTAAACTTAGCATAATTTATAATTATATTTAACTAAATAAAATATCATATATATATATATATGAGAGAATTTTTTATATCATAAATATAATAATTATAAT